>BHEV01056773.1:0-21779 GCA_004319985.1 Emydocephalus ijimae
AGAATACTAATGAAAATATATTCAATGAGTATATATTTTTAAGGCAGAAGAAATATGATTAAATAGAAGGAAAGGGAGTAAAAAAGAAAAGTTTTGAAAAGATATGAAGATGATTAGATAAGATAAATATCTATATAGAAGTGTGATAATTTGGAATTATCTTCTTTTTAAATAAGATGGTTTATTTGTTTCTTCTAGAAAAGATATTTTATGTTCCTACATCCTATGTTTTGTTTGTGTGTGTTAAATTTTTTTTAATAAAGTTTGTTAAAAAAAAAACAATTGAGGCAAGAAAGGTTGTAGAATGACACAAAATTCACTTAACAAATGTCTCACTTAACAACAGGCATTTTGGGCTCTAGTTGTGGCCCTAAGCCAAGGACTGCCTGCATGTCAGATTACATTAGGAAGAAAATACACCCATCAGCATCAAGTAAAATGTTGAAGCTTTCTGACGTGTTATGCTAGAGTTCTTTTTTTAAAAAAAAAAATAAGCAATTTAGGGTAGAAAAAAAGAAAAAGCAAATGTTCAGAAATTTTGTCAAATGGCTATGCCTGTTTTCATCAAAGCAGGAAAAAGGAAGCATGGTTGAAATGTCCTGTTGTTGCAACAACCTCTTGCAAAATGAATCTGGTGTGTGCTCAAAGCCTTTGCTGGCCGTAATCCTTTAAATCCCTTGCCTGCCATAGCAAATTGAAATTCAGCCAGGGCTGTCCAGACTTGTAAAGACAAACTATCCTTCATCAAAGAGGCACCCAGATTGATAAATTACTCCCTTCGTAGTCATGACACTATCTTGTGCGAGTGATTTGTGTATATTAGCAGGACAGGGAAAAGATGAAACGAAAAGCCCTTAAGAATAAACTGAGACGCAGAATGAAAACGATGTCTTGTCGCAATCAAGTGGCTCTTTATGGAATCAGATATGAAAAGGGAAAAAAGGCCATTCATTGCAGCATACAGAAAACACAAGAACAACATACAAGAGCAAGCAAAACAGCATGAGACTCCTCAAGACAAAATTCACGAGAGCTCAGACAATATGATATGAATGGAATAAAGTCCTCAGGAGTCTGGTTGGAGATAATTTGATCACAAGCATATTTATTCCCACAAGAGGAAATGAAGTCATATAAAATCATAATCAGACAGACTGCTCCCCGCTACTGAACGCCAATGAGATGCAGCGCTGATGGACTAAGTCAGGGGTCCCCAAACTTGGCAACTTTAAGATTTGTGTACTTCAACTCCCAGCCACCTATGCTGGCTGGTGAATTCTGAGAGATGAAGTCCACAAGTCTTAAAGTTGCCAAGTTTGGAGACCTCTGGATTAAGTCTACTGGCTTCCTAGCTTGGGCTCCATCTCTTCTTCTCTTGGCTTCACTCAGAGCTTGGCTTCATTAGATTTCCATCTGCATAGGCTTTGGTTAGCTTTAGGAAGGTTTCTCCTTGGGATGGAGACAAGTACTCACCTTACTTGCCCACATGAGAAGAAACATTGCTTCTTGCATTCTTGCTTCTTCTGTTCCTGCCATATCCACTTCTTTTACTCACACTCTTATCTATTTCATGGAGGTATTTATTTGAAGCATGCTATTAAATTAACGAAGAAGTGAATTATAAATGGCTGTTTTCCTTGGTGCTCAAGGTAGACTATGCAGCAGTTCCGCTTTCATTTTTTTAAAAAACTTCCCCCCTCATGGAGATTGGCCTGAAAGGTAGTAGAAGCACCATAGGTTAAGGGTGGAGGTTCGTTCTCTGAGGTTGTGGGTTGCATCAGAGAACGAAGCTCCACCCTCATTCTGCACCCGAGTTATAGATATATCACCACTTTCTCAAGCACCATAATGGTCCATGGGATTCTAGACATCCCCTGGCCCCAGGATCAAATAGCTTTGGAGGGGGGGGGTGTAACTTGGGGTGAGCTTCTGGGGGTTCACAGGGATTTGGGAGAGCCCCTAGCTAAGATTCTGTGCAGTTTGGAGAATCTCCAAATCCTACTCCACCCACCCTACCATGCCCTTCCCAGGAATCACGACACAGCCTGTTTTGGAAGCAGGGCATGCATAGAGGCTTGGGGAGGGTGAAAAAAGGGCCTCCCAGAAGTTCAGGAAGGCTGGAAATGGGCCCGTTTCCAGCTTCCAGAGAGCCTCCGGAGCTTGGGGAGGCCGTTTGCGACCTCCCAGAGGCTCAAGGAAAGCCTCCGAAGCCCCGGGAGGGCAAAAACGGCCCCCTCCACCGTGGTGCAGGAGGCCGACGAGGCCACACCCACCATGGGCATGACCATCCAGCAGCCGGGCAGAGAATCCATTGCGAGAAGTTTTGAAGTCCATCCCTGGATGTAACACAAGGGGACTGTAGTGGGTGAGAAAACTGTAATAAGCATGTGAAACTCTCTCCAAAGTTGTTTAGATCCTGCCTACTAGTACTCTACCTTGGATAATCAATGCAAGAAAAAAAATTCTAATAGTAGATTCTTCCTTATCCACAACATTTTAAATTCTGTTTGTGTGAAAATCTCAGTTTATTAGCCAACATCTTTTTCGGATTTGATATCCGTTGCACAGCCAAATCAAGTTTTCGTTTGTGAGTGTAGTTGCATCAAATTAATCATTAGCCATTCTTTAGTATAGGATACTAAAAAAATTGTGGCTATCAAACTGGAGGAGTTTGGCCGAGACTTTTATTCAGTGTGGATTTTATTTTATTATTGTGGTAAATTCATTCAGCAATTAATCAAGAGAACAACAACAACAAAAAAAGCATCTGGATTATCTAAACAGCACTCATAATATTGCTTAGAATTCATGGGTGGAAAATTGAATCAAGAAAAAGACAATGGAGGCACATCCGCTTGGAATGAAAATGATGTTAATCATTTTAATTTAAAAGGCTTTCCCCCTACTTTAATCATAGCTATTTACACTAAGGATGACATCTATAGCTGCATTATTCAAAGAACTGAAGGACTTACTCACAAAACATACCTTGAAGGAACTGGTGTAGAAATACATTGGCCACAACTGATTTTTAAAACATGTGTATTGTGTGATGCACCTTCTATGCTCAAGATGAACAATACAGTATATGGCCCAATATCTCCCTGAGGCTCTCAGCATCTCTTCTGCATCTCCAAAATTGTGCCAGTGAAATTTGGTCTTGAGCAACTGCAATATCTTGGTTATCCTGACCACCCACCTCTCTTTTGTAGCCCTGTTAGTAAACTCTGAGGGTTTCATTTAATTTCATTTTCCTGCTTTGCCCAAGTTCTAAATTAAGAAACTTAAAGGAACAAAGAAATAGGATATATAACTTCTCTGATGCCATAAACAATTCCTGCATTGTTGAAAGAGAAAGTGAGGTATAAATTACTTCTTATTCTTCTCTTTCTTCAATGCCTACTAAGGTATTAGTTAATAATACTTCCCACTTCCCTTTATTTGTTGCCTCTATTGAAACTCACTTAGCTCCTTCTGGGAAGGGAAAGGAAGACAGACAGGCAGGCTTAGCACTTGTTTTAACATTGGGATACCTTATTTTTTATTTCTCAGCATATCAGTGATGTTGTATTCTCTCTCTGTTTCTCATTCTCTCCCTCTTTCCTTCTCCATGCACACTAAAAAAGGTATACAGTGGTACCTTTTAGTGGCACAGTGGTTAGAATGCAGTTTTGCAGGTTAACTCTGCTCACTGCCAGAGGTTCAATCCTCATGGCTCAAGGTTGACTCAGCCTTTCGTCCTTCTGAGATTGGTAAAATGGGGACCCAAATTGTTGGGGACAATATGCTGACATTTGTAAACTGCTTAGAGAGTGTTGTAAAGCATTATGAAGTGGTATATAGGCCTCAGTGCTATTGTTGTTGCTACCTTGGTACTCAACTACTTTGACACTCAAGAAATTTGATACTCAGTGCCAGAGGTGGTATTCAGCAGATTCTGACCAGTTCTGGAGAACTGGTAGTAGAAATTTTGAGTAGTTCGGAGAACCGGCAAATACCACCTCTGACTGGAGATTTTACAGAATCCTTCCCTTGCCACGCCTGCCAAGCCACGCCCACAGAACCGGTAGTAAAAAATTTGAATCCACCACTGCTCAATGCATTTGTCATAAATATTTTGTCCTGGTACTCGTTTGTTTGGTCCTCAACACACAAACTAGAACTTGTTGGTGTTGGCTGTCTTGTGACATTATTCCTCATAGGAAAAATGTGTTTGGTACGTTTTTGGTACTCATCACATCTCCAGCAAACAATTAATGATGAATACCGTGATACCACTGTACAACAAGTTTGTAGGGTTTAGGTTTAAGAAAGCTTCTCCATGACATTTTACTTAATTTAGAACTTAATTTAAGAAGACAGATAACAAAGAAAGCATGTGCATAACAATATTTCAGAAAGATCTAAAAAGAAATAAAGACACTCACCAATGTACAATACATTCTTTATGAAAGAAGTAGAAACATTTTGGAGAGGATTGCTATTCAAAGAAATATTAAATGTCTATTCTTTTTATGACCTATGTAAGGATCATGATGTTAGATAAAGAGACAAAGTCTTCCCGGCAGAAGTTAAACCACTGTAGGTTGATATTATTCATTTTTAGCGGTTTAAAGTACAAAGAGGCGTGGTAACTTCATGGCTTTGGAGTTTCTTCTGATTACAAATGCTTAGATGACTTTGACACCAAGCAAAACAGATCAGGGATTGGAATATCTCATTTGATGCTATTTTTGCACCTTGCTTTTGATCATCTGGAGATGATTGCATTGGCAGTCTCTTTTGATTTTTGTGTATCTAAGTTGGTGGGGATGAGGTTGGCTTGAAACTGCTTCTAAGAGTTTGGGAAGTGAAAACAGAGGTAGTGCGGAATAGTTCATAGATGCTTTTAAAAATTGGTTTCTGTTCTCAACTGGAATTTGATAAGGCATTCGAAGAACTTTCCCATAGGAAATTGAAAGCTGTAGCTTCTATATGACATTCACACAATGGTTCCTTTATGCACAACTGCCCAACTCTTGCCCCCTAATATGTTGAAGTCCTACACCATTTGTATAATCTCTTTGCTTTTCCGTGACTGCCAGTCACGAAATGCTGTTCTTTCTGAAATAATTTCCTATTTGCTAAGATTCATCTCCGACATTTCATTAAATATGATCATTTAACTGTACAAGTACAAATGTATTTTTAATTTCGCTTACTGCAGATATTACAGATGTGGGGGAAATGAATTCATATTGCTCTAGGACAAATATATCATTCACATACGCACGCCACCAAAAAAGGGGAAAATATTAAAAATTACTGAAACTTCTAGCAAGATTTATACTTAACATTTCCATTTTCGGTGTGTTGCCTGTGAAACATATTGTATGTCATTCGACCATACATGATGCTGTGAAGAATGGTTGTGGCGTTTTCAGTGGGAAGTCTTTATCACCAGGTTTGAGACTTAAATATCATGCCAAGCTGTAATTTGTGGCTTTAAGATGTAAGGTGAATTGGACAGGGATTAGAGGGGCAAGTTTTAAATTATCAATAGGCTTTAGCCCAAAGATTGCCACAATAGTAAGGAACAGAAAAGTATTGCCATTAAAATGTATTGAGAATTAGCATATCATAAGCTTTATTTACTCCATGGTGAATTTTGTATTGGGATACCCACAACAACGTTAGCCAGAATCTTCAAAAGCATAGGAACGTCCAGTTTTATCAAGAAAGCCCTCTTATTTATTAGAATATTTCTACAATTTACCAACAGGGTTTCATTACTGCCTCTGACAGGACATTTAAAAATACATTCATTTTAACAATAGATCTCATGTGATATTAGCAGGTCAGCATCTCCAACAATTATACAGAGCCCAACAGATCTGCCTCCTGAATATTCAATAATATATGTAGGCAAACATGATTCAAATGACTTAATATTCCTTAGGTCACTGCTAAGAAAATGTCCTACAAATGTATAGATATTCTAATCTCCTGGCCAAAAGAAACCATACGTTGCTGCGTGTTAAGATGAGGTAGATATATCTGATATATTTGTTTCATCTTCTGTACAGACCAAATGCTAATTGGTTTGTTTTCTATAGTGTTAGGCCAGAAGAAGCTTCAGAAGAAAGTTGCTATTTCACACAATGTTATGGTCATCAGTCCTACAGAGTTGCTTATGCATAGCTTCTTTATGTACAGTTTCAGCAATTTTCCCTATGCAGGTGAAGATCCTTGCACACCTTTGAAGCTGGGATGTGATAGATAGCACTAGCACTTGGTAGTTAGACTTATATACCACTTCACAGTGCTTTACGGCCCTCTCTAAGCAGTTTACAGAGGCAGCATATTGCCCCCAACAATCTGGGTCCTCATTTTACGCACCTCGGAAGGATGGAAGGCTGAGTCAACCTTGAGCCTGGTGAGATTCAATCTGCCAAAATGCAGGCAGCTGGCAGGCAGAAGAAGTAGCCTGCAGTACTGCATTTTAACCACTGCGCCACCATGGCTCCTAGATGTAGTTTGCTTGCAGCAACCTGGATAAATTAAAGTCCAGTGAACCGTTATGAGTGAACAAGAAGTAAATGGTGGTCACACCAGCAGAATACGGTTTGATAATGAGGACAGCAAACATTATTCCATTATAATTTTCTATAATTCAAGGTGTGACTTCTCAGCAGTAAGGAAAAGCCACAGAACGTAACTACTTAAATTAATTAGCTGTATCACCAATATCCCACCAAAATACAGACAAAATATAAATAATGAAAGTAAACTCATCTAGGTTTCCAGATGCATATTTTTACATTTTAACATACCTCTGTATCTTACATTTTGTTAGGCCTGTGGATGAGCAAAGGACAAACTAAAATGACCATGTTCACTGTCGATAAACTTGAATAACTTAATCCAACTGCATCTATTCATGGACAATGAAGTATGGAAAATTCCTTTCCAGGAGTTAACACAGATTTCTCCAAAAATGTCTTCAAAGTGTCCTGTTGAGAGAACATTAAAAACTGTGCTGGAACAGTCTAAAGTACCATCTGTTTCAGCATTCGGTTTCACTCAGAAACCTACTCAAGAAGCTCATAAATGAGGACAGGTGGATTTTAAGAAAGTATATATGTGAAGTCCTTAATTGGAATTTGTCTGGACAGCCGTTTGTCTGAAATGGTTTAGGGTCTCCTGCTTGAGGAAGAGGCTGGACTAGCAGACCTCCAAGTTCCCTTCCAACTCGGTTGTTCTGTTAATCTGATCACCCATCTCCGCTCTTGTTCCCCGGCTGCTGATTCCAGAAACTGACCTTTCCTTAGAGCGGCGATACTCAAATGTTGTGATACCACAACCATGTGAAATGATAAATGAATTTCTGCACCCCCACAAATAAAACAATTTATTTTATTGGCATCAGTAATCTCAAAAGTTCAAAGTTGACTATGCCTGAGGCACACTTTTAAAATGCTTTGGTGACTTCTAAATGACTCAAGGTTTTAGGGGTCATAACCCCCCATTTGAAAGCTCCACTGTGTTAGGTTACCTTCAAGAAAAGATCCCTCAAGAGACAGAAATAAGCTGGGCATTTCTAGTGAGATAGGTGATGGACCTCATGAATTGTCTGTGATATTAGAAGCTGACCCAGGAATTGCAGAGAGAGAGAGAGAGAGAGAGAGAGAGAGAGGTGGTGTCTCTGATAAGTTCTCATTGCTCATTCTGGAATGTACTTAGTTCTAAAGTGTTTGAGTAATCTCTGTACATCCCTGAATGATGCTAATTGCTGCATAGGTTTTCTGTATATTCCTGGAGACATTAAGAAAACAAGAGGGAAAAAACAGGAAGTAACAGAGATGCAGCAGAGTGCTCCTCTAAGCATGGAAGTTACTGGTTTAAAAGTGTAAAAAAAAAAAAGAATAGAAGTCTAGAAAGTAAAAGAGCTACTGTATATGGTCTTACTTGAAGCTGGGGCGATTATTTGTACTAACTAATGCCTTCACAATTTACAAGCTTTCTGCATGACCACTTATGTTTCCTACACTGTGCACATGTCAGATATACATACATGGTAGCTATGTGCTATTTCATTGTTGTGGATTGTCTGCTTATCTTTTTTCTCTTCAGATTCTTTCCAATTGGAAAGAAAAATTTCCAATTTTCTTAGCAGATCTTCCTACTCTCTGGTTATTCACATATTTGCCTGTGTCATGCAGTAGGATAAAAGAGTGATTTTATGAGACTAAAATAGAATAGAAAATAATTAAATTAAATTAAATAAAGGAGCAATTCCTGGAATGTCCTTTGGCCAAACCACTTCCTTAAGAGGAAGTCCAGGAAATAGTCAGAGGACAATAAGGGAAATACCTTCAGAAAATACTTCCCAAGTAATTGACTATGAGCAAAGAAAATTAAATTATTTCAATTTTGAGTGACCTCTTTAACTGCCGCATGACCGACTTTTCTATAAATCAACTGTTTGAAATACTGCACAGACACCTGATATGAGAGTTTGCTGAAATATTTTCAAGATGAGAAGCAAGGAACTAGGTGTACAAAATTGCTTCCGAGGGATGCAGATTTGAGAGATTGATGTTTCTAGTTAAACCTTAAGGGAAATTTGTATAGAGCTACATAATAACCTGTGGCACAAATGAAATTCTCTGATTTCTATTCTGTTCGTGTCTGGACAGTATAAGACAAATGGAACCGAAGACTGAGAAGAATCACATTTTCTATAATTATATAAATTACAGAAGGGATGACTATAAGCACCCAAAATGCCTCTAGGGGGCTAGATTACTAGAAGACAATTTCTTAAATAGATCCGCAGCCTTGGGTTGAAAAATATGACAGGGAACAGAGGCTGGATTGAAGATGGGTAAGCTAAGACAGTTAAACCTTTGGAAGGAACATATCAAGTAGCCAAAAACAGCATAAGCCACTTGAGGGTTTCTAGGTGTTTGGCATCTCAACACTCATCAATCTCAGCCAGCATCATTAGCAGGAGATAATAGAAGCTCTAGACCAATAATTCGAGAAAGTTGATCTGATACAACAAATATGCTGCATATCGACTGCATTTGTGCATGTAGATATGAAGTCTAACATAAAGCAAATGGACATTTTGCTTTGTGAGGTCTAATATAGAGTAGCAGGATAGTTACGGCTTCTTCTGAATTTTTGGGTCTACCATCCATTAAAGGTTCAATAAACTTCTGATGCTGTTGCATTACTGACTTTCCTCCTCCTCCTCCTCCTCCCCTCTCCTCCCCCTTCCCCTCCCCCTCCCCTCCTCCCTGTATGTTGCTCTTGCAGAAATGACACAGCTTTTGACATTCAAGAAAATATGGTGACCAGCAATACAAGGCAAGCAGATGTTCAGTTTGGTAGCTGTTTTGTATTAAGAGGTCATCATCCTAAACACTGGTGGTCTGTGTTACACTAAATAGTAAAAATGATTCACAGCAGTGAACAATTGAACAACAAACCAAAACCCAATGAGGTCATAAGGAGGAAGAAATACCATCTAAGACATCCAGTGGAAAAATCTCAAATGTGCCATCATATTAATCCTGTAACAAAATATTATCTTAGTGCTCAGTGTCCTTTCTATGACTCCTTCATTCCATTTCCCTTCCTTCCTGGTTTTCTGTTTCCTGTGTTCCTTCGCCAATAACCATTCTGCAGTTTCTGGTCCCTGAGCTTATCCGGGCCTTATTAGTCTCGTCGGGATGTTTTTTTATTATTAATTGTCCCCATACATTTTCCTAAGACCACAAATGGTTTCTGTTCTTCTGCCAGCTCATGGCTGTTTTTTGTTTTTTAGGAATTCAGTTTTGGCTGCCTTCCGGTCACTCCTCACCACGAGTTTGCTTTTGGAGGGAGTGATTCATTTCTCCATCCCTTGCCAGCTTCTGAAAAGCTTGTGGGGGAAAAAAGGAATGTGAAAAAGTCATCTCTCTGCCCCTGGCATTTTTTTACAACAGGACCTTCCTCTTTCTTGATGGAAGGTCACCTGATAGATTGTGCTCTTGGTGACTGTGGAATTTGAGTTCCTTTGTCAACTCCTTAACACTGATGGGATGAAAAATAGAACAAAAGGCCCTGGCACAGCTATCCCCAGAGCATGTCCGGCCAGAATATAAGAGATGGATCCAGAAAGATGTCAAGGAATGTTTATTTTAAACTTGGGCTATCAGATCTGGGCAAGCGCTTGACAGCAGCCGAGGCTTCAAGCGGTCTGTATCTTCTGAAGTCCTATTTTAAATTCATCCAGGTAGTCCTCCTCTTAAATGAGCCCTCCTCATTGAGTGACCATTTGAAGTTATTTATATTTAACCAAATGAAATTCAATGTAGAGAAAAATAAACTCCTACACTTAGACAAGAAAAACCAAAAGTACACATTTAGACTGGGTAAAACCAGGCTTAATAGCAGTAACTGTGAGAGGGATCTTGGAGTCTTAGTGGACAACCAGCTAAATATGAGCCAGTAGTGTGCAGCAGCAGCCAAAAAAGCTAATACAATCCAAAGTTGTATTAACAGAGGGATACAATCAAGATCAAGTGAGGTATTAATACCACTCTATAAAGCCTTAGTAAGACCACACCTAGAGTACTGCATCCAGTTTTGGTCACCACACTATAAAAAAGATGTTGAAACTCTAGAAAAAGTACAGAGAAGAGCAACCAGGATGATTAGGGGACTGGAGACTAAAACATATGAAGAACAGTTAGAGGAACTGGGCATGGCTAGTCTAGTAAAGAGAAGGACCAGGGGATACATGATAGCAGTCTTCCAATATTTGAGCGGCTGCCACAGAGAGGAAGGGGGTCAAGCTATTTTCTAAAGCTCCTGTAGCCCAGACAAGGAATAATGGATGGAAACTGAACAAGGAGAGATTTAACCTGGAAATGAGGAGAAATTTTCTGACAGTGAGAACAACCAACCAACGGAACAGCTTGCCCTTGGAAGTTGTGGGAGCCCCATCACTCGAGACCTTCAAGAAGAGATTGGAC
Source organism: Emydocephalus ijimae (assembly GCA_004319985.1). Taxonomy (NCBI): domain Eukaryota; kingdom Metazoa; phylum Chordata; class Lepidosauria; order Squamata; family Elapidae; genus Emydocephalus; species Emydocephalus ijimae. The sequence continues at coordinate 11,007 of BHEV01056773.1, forward strand.
TGTCATTTGTCAGAAATGGTGTAGGGTCTCCTGCTTGGGAAGGGGTTGGACTAGATGCTCTACAAGGTCTCGTCCAACTCTGATGATCTGTTATCGGTTACAATGGGATTGAAAAAATGACTTATGCCCATTTTCTTCACATTTATGGCCGTTGCAACACCCCTGTAGTCATGTGATCAAAATTTGGATTCCTGGCAACTGGTTCATAGTTATGACAGTTGCAAGTCTTGGGGTCATGGGATTACCTTCCTTGACCTCCTGGCAAAGTCAATGGGGAAGCCAGATTCACTGAACAACCGTTCTACTAACTGAATAACTGCAGAAATTCACTTAACAACGGTGGCAAGAAAAATTGCAAAAACGGGGTAATACTCACCTAACAAATGTTTCACTTAACAGCATAAAAGTTGGGTTCGACTATGATCGTAAGTCGAGGACTTCCTGTATTTTTACTTGGATAAAGATTAAATCGGTAATTGAAGACACCTCTCTAGGGGGATTCGATGCGCTATGCCAGAAACAGCTTGGGATATTTGTGTTCCCAAACTGGTACTCACCTTTGTCGACTGAGCTAATGAAATTCAAGCTCACCTCCTATACAGATGAATTAGCAGAAAAACAAGAGAAAATGGTGTTTGTTTGGAAGGAGGAACTTATAGGTTTTCCCACTGCTGTGGTTCCTGGGATGCAACTGGGATAGAATTCTCTTCATGGGTCATTAAAGGGGCATGCTGGCTTGACAGCTTGGCAGCAATTGTCTCCCTGCCCCACCATTTGTCCAGATAAATGGACACTGTTCTGCTGATTCCACTATAAAATAGAATTGGGAGTGAATTTGGCTATTGGTTACTCTTTGCAGATCCTATCAATTATTTCCTTACTCACAGCAGTTGAGCGAAACCCACAAGTGTTCTATCTTTGCAGGATCCAGTCTGAGTTGGTCACTGGAATCAGAAGTTTTGTCTTCTGAGATTTTGGACTAATGCTGGAGCCCATCTTCAGGGGACTTCCCTCTAGCTGTGTGTGGTATTTACGTGGTGTTCCATCTTTTTCCTCTCTCTGCAAAGTGCCCTGTTGTTTGAGGTACTTTTCCCAAGAGCAGGGCTGTCAAACTCGCGTTGTCACAGCGTCATTATGTGACGTATTGGGACTTTTTCCCCTTTGCTAAGCTGAGTGGGGGTGTGGCCAGCATGTAATGCATGTGGCCCACTGCCTGCAAGTTTGACAGCCCTGCCCTAGAGCCAGGGGTCTCCAACCTTGGCAACTGGAAGCCTGGTGGACTTCAACTCCCAGAATTCTGGCAACTTTAACATGAGTGAACTTCTCCAATGCTGGCTGGGGAATTCTGGGAGTTGAAGTCCATTCATCTTAAAGTTGCTAAGTTTGAAAAGCACTATCTTACTGATTACTAGCGACTGCTTGTGTTCTCTAGCACTTTCCTTGCTTTCTCTTTTGTGTGGGCAAAGTGAATAAATTTGTGTTGCTGAAGAACCAAAGGAACTTCCCAAGGGCAACCTTCAGTGTTCAGTCATAGTGACATCACATGCATAATGATGTTGCAGAATTGATGCAAATTGCACAATGTACATCATTGATATCTGAAGCCACAACACACACAATGTCATTTGCACTCCCCTCCTCCTTAGTGGCTTTCATGTTAGAGGAGTCAAAGGCTGCTGCTTCTTATTCTGATCTTAAAAGTCCAGAATGAGATAATTCAATGAACTGTAAGGAAGAGGAGATACAGAATGAGCAGACTGCAAGATTCTGTTGTTATGACTATTAGTAGGTTCTTTTGAGTCACTCTTGACTCCTGCCATCTGCCTAGATTAGTCTCTGCACTTTACTTCATGGGATTTTCAGAGGTGGTTTGTGAGTGTCTTGTTCCTTGGGTGAGAGAGGGTAGCTGGCTTATATTTCAGCTGGATTTGTGCCTAAGGCAAGACTAGGACTTAGAGTTTCCCACTTTCCAGCTTGTTGCCTCAACTCGGGTGCCAGGAACCCATGGCTCTGGAGCTGCATGCGGCTCTTTGGGCCCTCTGCTGTGATCCCACCACTGGCTGACCCCGCCCCTTACCCTTCCCTCCCAGTCCCTTCTCACTTGAGAAGGCAAAACACAAAAAAACAGAAATGAGAGGGAGGGAGGGAGGGAGGGAGAGAAAGCTACATAGATTGCAGTATATACCTATCAAACATATAATGGAGTGCTAAACCTTTTTCTGAATGATTGTGCGGCCACATCTTGAATTAAATTTCCCACAGAAAACACTGGGAGCCACAAAACCTGGATAGGTATGGCAGGGTAGTGGTGTCATGTGACTGGATAGGAATGGTGTTGAGCCACCCAGGTTTTGAGGCTCCCAGTGTTTTCTTTTCTGTGGGAAACAGGTCCAAATGGCTCTTTAAGGTTGCCGACCTCTGCCTTAACTGCTTCACAAAACTGGGCCTCTCTTTTATTATAGGCAATCTCAACAAAAGTGTAGTTATAGCTTTTCCACGGAGTTGATTTTCTGGTCTGGTCTACCTCGCTGACATTTGGTCCACTTAAAAATGATTTGAAGGAAGTTAGACATGAAAAAAAAAGTGGAAGTACCCGATATGTGGAATATACAATTACTTCCAGATCACTTGTCAAAATAGCAAACACATAAAAAAAATAACCTTTCAAAAATTCAGCAATGGTGTTGATAACATGCTTCAGAAAAGAACTACAAACCTGGATGTTATTGCTCCTTCCGCCCCCCTCAATTAGCTTATAAGCATGAATGCTCATTTCTTGCAAGTTGTAATCATGGCTTTTGCCTACCTCAGAAACAAATTGGGACTTCATATATTTCTTAAAGGTTTTATAAAATACGTAGGCAGCATTTTATGAGAAAGGAAGACATCATGTTTTAAATTACAACAATTGTTAAGCCTGTGCCCATAACCAGTGTTAAGCCTCTGCCCAACCAGTGTTAAGGAGACAAGCTAAACAGAATGTGCAGCATTAGTCAGATAGGCATACAGATAAATGAGTGAGATAAGCTTGTATGTTTGTTAACATATTGTAAAAATAACATACAGTAAAAATAACAGATACACTTGTGCTATCAAAAATATAGTTTATTCCATTTAGAGCTTATAGCATAGTCAAAATAACAGTCCATTAGTCATGTATCATTTAGTCAGTCCATTCAAGGATATTCAGTTAGCAAAAAGTCCGTGTAGAAATATCCTTATGTCAGTTCACTTACAATAAATCAACTGTCCTTTGTTTACCTCTCCCGTTCGAGCAAAGCAGTCTTGAATCCAATGCAGTAATCAGGGATCATCAAAGCCAGAGAGAGAGCAAGCTGCCATCTTGCTTCTTTTAAAGTGCTTTCACAACCACTCCCTTAATTACATTCCTACAGTTAAAGTTGCAGACACTTTAACTTACAAACTATGATTACATATTTATTATTTTACCTAAACCAGTTGGGGTAATCAATGTTATCCCTAACATTGCATATAATTGCATATATAATTGCATATATTTTGCATTGCATATATAATGCATATATTTTCTCCCAATGTAAATGTCCTGAAAATAGAAATCTAAACCAGCCATGAAAAAATTAATTCTTTAACTACACAAAAAGTTATCCTGACTGAATTCAATATGCTGTGTACAAAACCTTGTTTATAATACATCCCCCCCGCCCCAATCTATTTACTGAATTCGTACCAATATGTATTTTGTAATATTTGGGGATGATTTCTGATGTAGTTGATTTCACCATCCATCCATCATGCAAGTATTTACAATGGTTGACCTGGTTTATTTCAAGAATTTAATTCAAGATGTGGCCGCACAATCATTCAGAAACAGGTTTAGCACTCCATTATAAGTTTGACAGGTATATACTGCAATCTATGTAGTTTTACCATACCATAAATACAGACTCAGGGTGAAAAAGGTTGGATTACAGATGAACTTATAGACAAGGACCAAGGTTGCTACTCTACCCTGTCAGAAGGTCAGTGGTTTCACATGGAAATTGGATGCATGGAGATGCTTATCTTGCTTGGTATTTAATAAAACATGGATAATCTAGTATGAATCAATATGTGTGATCTTTGTAGTATGAAATGGAGTATGGTCTGCCTATGGTACAGAGGCAGTGCACCAAATCCAAGGCTTATTCCCTTTCCTATTATCATTACAGCATGGAATGAAGTGATGTATGAATCACAGTGCAATTACTTTCCATATCTCAGAAAAGGACAGATGTAATCACTGTACCATTTTTTTCCAGTTGTATTTATGCAGTTCTAAACCCCATCAATTAACAATAGGCTGGTGAAACCACATTCATCTTTGACTCCCCTTATAACCTGTATCTCTGGAAAGCCTCTTTTAAAACTACATAGTGAAAGAAAACAGGCCACGTTGTCACAATTTTGGAGATCCATCAGTTCCCATGCTGAATGGAAGAGGGCAAGAGAATTCTTTAATCTCAAGTCTCAAAGTGAATTGATCTATGAACTTCTCAGTCAAGCTTCTCTCATCTTTAATCTTGAGACCCAGCTAATAACATCAGAAGATCAAGTTGCATATCATTGTACAAGTGCAATCTCACTTCAGACTGATGAGAACTCTCAGGAATGTTGGTACTTACTCAAGATTCAGTCATCTTAGAAGGAAGTAACTGGAGACTGTGCACACTTCGAATGCACACACATTTTTACACAGAAACACATGAAATGTTAGAATCACAGTATTCCTTTTCCATAAAATTCTTGTTTCCTGTCAGACTTCTTTGAAAACTAAAGAATTTTTTTCTCCAAAAATCATGCTACTTTTCCACATCCTCTTCTGTAACATTTCTTCCACAACAAACTATTCCTCTTACACCCACTTACTTTATAATTCCTCCATTCCAATGTGGGGAGAAAAGATAGGCAAATTAGCTCCCATCCACCACAGCTACTAATCTTCAGTTTGGAAAACATGGGTATTATTGGTTATCAGAAGCCATGTGTCAGCTTTTAAGAGGCACTGCCTCTGGGTATGCACAGTGATAGCTCTAGTTAAAGGTATCTGATGCTGAGGAATGGCACAGCTACAAGGGTTTCCATATGTTGACTAACCCTAACATTATTAATAATATAACTTGGTCAAGATTTATAGTGGAGTGGAGTAAAACTAAATGTGCATTATGGATCATGCAATCAACTTTTTCAAGGTGAAGTAGCAACACCCGACTTTCTAACGAAGCATTTAAAAATGCAATGTTATTAAAATAAATTTCCTTCCCCTCAGAAGAAGGTCATCAGTTTTTTATGCTTGACAAACCAACTAATAAGTAAGGGTTGCTATTATTTAAGGAATCATTTGCGATTGGGGAAATTTGCGACACCAAATTGTGCTTGACCTTCCCAAGGCTTGTGGGAACAACAAAAACATTAAAAAAATGCTTGTAAGATATTTTTCTACAGAGGATGCCAAAAAGGAGGAGTGCTAAACTCTGGAAATTATCCTTCCACAACAGTCCATGGCCAATAGACTGGGGAAAAAAAACCTTTGCACTTTTTGAACTATTAATTATTTCTGCAAATGATCTTAATTGTTTTGTTTTGTTTTATTGCAGGCTGAACAGAATGTTGTGGTCAGTGCTGATAAAAATGGGAAAACACTAAATTCTGTTATTCAATCAAATCCCAGGGTAATCATGTTTGAAAGTTTTAATGGAACATCATTGATGGAAGATTTGGTGCTGAGGTCAGTCAGAGACACTTTCCATACCCCAATAGAGAAAATAGATCCAATAGATCCCTTATATCTTGTAAAGAATACAAAAATTGCAATTTCTAAGCAGCTTGGAAAAAACAATTTTCACATCAGATTGTTGGAGATATTTGAAAAGGGTTTACTCATCCTGAGTAAAACAATTCTATAACAAGGGATATGATTTTTTTTTCTTGTCAGCCTATAACACTGAGGTTGATAAGTGACTCACATTTGCTTTTACGATCCTTTTTGCCACTGTCATTAAACAAATCATGTGGTCATTAAGTAAATCCAAATTCCCCTATTGCTGACTTGTGTACCTCCCCTAAATCTTATAGGGATGGGGAGACTTTCAGCAGATGTTCTTGGAGGAATCAGTCCTTGACTTTAGCCTTGAAAATATCAGCAATACCCTTAACCTCTTTCCATCCCAAAAGAAATAATAAAAATGTAGGCTATCTCTGAAAGGAAGGCCCATTTAGCTGACAGATTCTGGATTTTGCTTTTATTTAAGACAATCAATAACTGAATGCATTTCCTCCACAAATATCTTCATGTCTCTTTTTCAGGTCAACTAAACTTGTTTCAGCCCCAAATTCCCTGAGGATCAGTAAACAACCAGGCAATCAATTATTCTAGAAGTCACTGAATTCAGGCATTCATTTTCTTGAGCAAAAGTTTTAATTTGGTTCCTCTTTTATTACAACCGCTTAAATTGTAATACATTGAATTCATTGGCCATTGATGAATGTCTGGCAACTGGCTTTGTTGAGGAGTCAGAAGCATTGTCTTTAGTCTACCCAAAAGCAGCCCTATGCTCCAGTGAACTAACTAGTCATATTGCCTGGAGTGAAATACCACAAAGGTATACTTTGGATTTGGACTATTAGAATTTTACTTAATAGACTCCACCAAGTTTTCAGAGAATGACCATCACTGCTGACCTCAATTGCCCGCTGAGAAACTTATTCTGTCTTTGCATTTCACAGTCCTTGTAAATACAGCGGCATCCATCTTCCTTTTCTCTCTCTTTCTCTGTTATTATATTAAGGCTCTCAAATATGGACCTCCTCTGGATGACAGCAAAAAGATGGATTTTTCTAAATCTTTTTGCGTTTGGGTACTTCTCCTCACCTTAATGATGCAATGAGCTTTTCCTCTAGGAATGAGATTATGCAAATTTTGAAAACAAAAGTGGTTCTTTTCTAGTCATCTTTTCATAGCGAGTGATTGTTATGTTATGAAAGAACACATTCTCTTTCATAACAGCCTATCTATAAAGGTAGATATTCTTAAAATTAACTTCTGGGTCAATTGTTCATCTCCAACGTTAAAATATTTTGCTTCATTCTCTGTTAGTAAGTTAGGCTTTCTTGCTCTTCTCCTTTAATTGTAAACTTTAGTTCCTTCTAGTTTTTCCTAGTGTTCAATTTTAAAGTCTTGTTTTATTATGTTTTTTAAACAATTAAAAACAAAAGCATTTCCCCATAGGATGGATTGTTTATAATTAATTCCAAAATCTCATTTCAAATTTATTTTGACACAGTCTGTTTGTAATTTTCTAAAATCAAAGTTTTAATCACTCTTTTGCTGTTTATTCTAGGATTTCTTTTTAAGTCCTTAAACTTTTATTTAAAATTTGTTTCACTAAGGACTGAAGGAAAGTCCCCTGGTGTCAATCCAAAGGTTCCTACTTTTTGAAAAACAGTTAATAAGCAATTTCTGAAAGTGATTAGAAGAGGAAGAATGTGAACTCAACGTCCTTTCAAAGATACTAATTATGGTTTAAGCAAGATGGATATTTTCTCATCTCTCAGAGTCCTAGACCTGCTGGGGACCACTGTCTTGCAATGTCTTCATGCGAAGCAACTATCTGGAGCACTTGTGGGCAATCTCAAGTCCATTCCTTGTCCAGAGAGAAATTATAAAGACCCAATCTACTTGCTGACTTCTGCAGTTGATGCCTCTCCTTTTGTGGGGTCACCTTCAGTTTGCCATTTCTTCACCAGAAGTCCTGACTTGGAGGGGTGGTAGGGAATGCACTCGTGGGTTTACAATAATATTCCATACTTTTCTGATGGTTTTAATCCATTTCAAACCTTGCCTGGTTGTTTTCACCTTGTATTGCCTTCTGGCACCAACCAATACATTCAGGGATGCATCTGGAACTAAATAGCATTTAGCTTTTTAATCAGAATTACATGTTCTCTGCAATTAAAACAATTTTTTTTCATTTAAAAACTGAATCTCAGACATGAGGCATCACTACAAGAGAAACATTTGCAAGAAAAAGTTTGAGCACTGTCCTTCCTCTAGTTCCCTGCATCAAATGTTTTCATTACTAAAAATTTGGGAGCCGATCCAGTTGCCTTGGAATACCATTAAAGATTACCCCCAAAAGGCCCTGATTAAAAAGAAAACTTGATCGTACTTTCTTTCTCTTTTTCTATCCTCTTCTGGGAATATTGAAATTATATGTTTTTGATTATTTGTATTGACCTTTCCAGTAAAAAAAAATCTCTTTGGCAAGCAATGAGTACAAGAGTCTGGAAAGACACTAAGAAAATTAATTTGGCAAAAAGCAGTTGATTTTATCCTAATTCTGCTGTTAACTGCCATTCCCATTGTCCAGTTTTAACTACTTGATAGATGTTTGCCTGGGTTTAGTAAATTGCTAAGGGCTCGCATAAAGGAATAACTTTCCATACTCAATACTCAGTTTGCCTCGGGGTGCTTCCGACTTACCTGTTGCCTTGATATTTAACTTTCTGTGTGCAAGGTTTCCTTAATCCCCACGTCCCTAGATCTGGGAATATTTCATCATATGGATCTGACCTGAATGATAAAGTTGGGACAATTTCAGTGTTCAGAATAGAGTTCTTCAGCCAAGAGATCTATGTAGATTTACAATAAATGCTCTGTCTTACATATTGGCAGAAAAAAACCAGAAAATAAAATACAAGCTAAATAGTCAAGAGCTTGTTGAGGATCCAGACTTTGTCAAGGACCTTGGAGTACTCACCTCAAACGATCTAAGTGCTAGAGCCCACTGTAACTACATAGCCAAAAAGGCATTAAGAGTTGTTAATTTAATCCTACGTAGCTTCTTCTCTGGTAATATCACACTACTAACTAGAGCATACAAAACATTTGCTAGACCTATACTTGAATTCAGCTGGAACCCATATCATGTATCTGATATTAACACAATTGAAAAAGTCCAGAAATATTTCACAAGAAGAGTTCTCCGCTCCTCTAGTCATTGCAGAATACCTTATGCTACCAGACTTGAAACTCTAGACCTAGAAAACCTAGAACTACTCCGCCTTTGGTCCGATCTAAATATAGTATATAAAATCATACATTGCAATGTCCTACCTGCAAATTAATGCTTCAGCTTTAATCATAACAATATAAGAGCACACAATAGACACAAACTCAAGGTTAACCGCACCAAACTTGACTGCAGAAAATACGACTTCGGCAACTGAAATGGTCAATGTTTGGAATACTCTACCTGACTCTGTGATTACTTCCCCAAACCCCACAAACTTTAACCTTAGACTGTCTCCTATTGACCTCACCCCCTTCCTAAGAGGCCTGTGCATAAGTGCACCAATTGTGCCTACCATCCCTGTCCTATTATGTCTTTTTATTTTTCTTATTATCTATCTCATGTATTCAAAACTATATTTATTCTTATACCTGTATCCTGTAAGCGATTGACAAATCAAATAAATACTAAAAAATATTATACACTACCCGTGTAAGCAATTCACTTTTAAGATGCACACAGTTACTCACTTATAAACTCCAAAAGCAATGCGAGTCCATTACTGTAGTACTATAAGGTGAATAATATTATCTTTTAAACACTTCTTTATAGGTTGTTCAGGTTATGTTATAAAGGCTATATGTTGTATGTCATATAGGCTTATAAGTTAAGCACATATGTTTCATACTGTTTTGTGTTTACCTATTGATCAGCAATAACATTTGGAACAAATAACATTACTGTACTGAATGAAGTCTAGTATTGATTCTATTCTGATGTTGTCCAGATGGTTTATACCAATTCCCTTAATTTCCACCCATTTACAATCTGATGTATATCACTTTCCTCTGATATGGTTCCATTTCAGCCCCATCTTTGTTTTGTTGCAATTCTGCATATGAAAACAGGATTAAAAAAATAATTGCACTTTTATTTTGCTGCAATAGTTGATAATTAAACCCCTGGAGTTTCTTTCTTTTTTTTAAACAACCAAAAGATGGCAGCCAGTTTACATAGCTGTTTTACCTGATAGAAGCATCCACAGGAATGTATGTGTATGCGTCAACAAATTTAAGAGCTGGCCATGGTGTGAAATTGGAGTCTTTAGGACAGAGTTTTACCTGGCAAAATAGAGGAATGTTGGATGAATATGAGATAAAGCAATAGAATTTTAGAAAGGTTAGAGATGGTGAAACTGCTTGATAAAAAGATTGGTGGAGATGAATGGATGGATGGAGAATTGTATTTTTTTTTCTTTTAATGACCCTGTAATCCCTTGCATCCGGGTGGAGTCAGAGTGATTGAATTGAGCTGAGCATTTACTGGCCAGATGCCCTTCCTGCTGCCTATGCGAAGCTCACAGCAGATATTTTCTCTTTGTACCCAGAGAAACATCAGCTGCCACCTAGGATCAAACTCAAGCCTCCTGATTGTGAGGTGAGAGCTCCACCTCTAGGCAACCATGCCACTGCATGAAGAATGGTAAACAGGAGTGGAAATAAGGTGTAGACCCGTGATGGCAAACCTATGTCATGGGTGCCACAGGTGGCACTCAGAGCCATTTGTGCTGGCATGTGAACTGCAGGCAAACTTATCTCACTGCGCATGTGTGTGCCTCACAGCTGATTTTAGGCCTGTTTGAGGCCGTTTTTGGCCTCCCAGAGTCTTCAGGAAGGCTTCTGCAGGGTTTTCAGGCTGAAAACTAGGCCCGTTTCATCACTTCCTGTTTTTCCGGAAATACTGG
>BHEV01056774.1:0-18288 GCA_004319985.1 Emydocephalus ijimae
TACTTTTCAAAGACTCTTTCGAGAGCAGAGCGAAACTATGGACAAATTGATAAAGAAGCCCTTGCGATCGTCTCAGCTGTACAGAAGTTTCATGAATATGTGTATGGGAGAGTCTTCATGATTGTAAATTACCACAAACCGTTGCTGGGGATAATAGCCGGGGATAAGCAACCCCCTACATATTATCCCCTAGAATGACCCGATGGTCAGAATTTCTAGCTGCTTATAACTATCGGCTGCAATATCGCCTGGGGAAAGCCATTCCCCACGCTGACGCATNACTGGGTAGAACATGGATGGCCATTGGACCGAGTCCCAGATGACTTCGTACCATTCAAATCGCGACAGACTGAACTGTTCTCCCAAAAAGGCTGCATCATCTGGGGCGATGGAGTCGTTATTCCAGAACGACTCCGGAAGACATTACTATAAATTCTACACGAGGGCCACCCCGGCATCGTGCGAATGAAGGCGCTTGCACGAAGCTACGCATGGTGGCCGGGTATGGATCGNTGGCTGGAGATCCATCGTATGACGACTACAACATCCGAAGCAGTAATCAAAATACTAAACAGACTCTTTGCGACCCACTGCTTACCAGACGTCCTGGTGTCCAATAATGGACCACAGTTTACTGCACTAATGTTCAGGCAGTACCTCGCTGACCACAGCATCCGCCATGTACTCACCTCACCAGTGCACCCTGCGACCAACGGCCGAGCAGAACGCATGGTCCAATATGTAAAAAAGACATTACAAAAAGTAGACTATGATAATATTGACGACAAAGTGAATCAAANTGGAGAAACCAATAGGGTCCAGTGGCCGCTGTCGCACATTCCAGGTAGGAGACCTCGTTTATGCATGGAACTTGTCAGGCCACCCGTTATGGATAGAAGTGACAGTAGTACGTGTAACCGGCCCCAAATCCTACATAGTGCAATGCCTGGATAATAAACTGTACAAATGGCATATCAACCAATTGCGGTCACGACTNGAGCAGAATCGCTGCTAAACAACAAACTACCTCAACAGGATTGCAATCAGCCAATCCAACGAAAATCTAAAAGACTCAAAAGACAACCGTCCTATTTGAAGGACTACGTAACCATGCCGGATTTAAGAAGCCAGGGGAAGGGGTGTTGTGTATACAGTAAGTTAATAAAGTAGAAGCTTGAGGTAAAGTGCAGGGTTCTGGCCCTGCACTTCTGATTGGCTATTAGGCAGCCAGACCAGGATTGGCCAGCTCTAACAAACCTGATTGGTCCTTAACTAAGAGTTCCTATTGGTTGAAAGAGCTCGCGTTCCTAGCTCGTTATTGGTTAAAACATACAAGGGATGCCTATATCAGGCAGAGTTCACTGTTGTTGTTGTTCAAGTCACTATGCAAATAAAGAGCTGAAGTTCACCGTTCAGAGGCTGTCTCCAATTATTTCGACCCATGCCCAGTACATAACAACCACAATAATACATGAGCAAACAATAGATACAAACTCAAAGTAAACTGCTCCAAACTCAATCGCAGAAAATATGACCTCAGTAACAGAGTGGTCAATGCCTGGAACTCACTATCTAACTCTGTTGTCACATCCTCGAGCCCCAAAAACTTTAATTTTAAACTGTCTGCATGGATCTCACTCCATTCCTAAGAGGTCTATAAAGGGGCGTGCATAAGCGCACCAGCAGGCCTTTCCTACTGTTCCCATTTATCCATTTATTCGTACTCATTTATTTTGTATATAGTTATACCTGTTTATACTTATATGTTTATATGTTATGTTCATATTTATACTTGTTTTCTCATACATGCTTGACAAACTAAACTAAACTAAATAAAATAAAATAAAATAGATACCTTTAAGGCCATCAAACATCTGCATATTCCAAATCTTTGGGAAGGACTCGACAGTTGGATAAAAATGCCAAATCTAGCTTAGATATCTGGCTGATTGTTCAACTAATCATAATCATACATACATTTTTATGTCAATTAACCAATGTCAATGTCAAATAATTTATGTCAATTAACTCCCAGAAACTGATTGGTTTAAAACAGTTGTTAAAAATACTTTTTAAAAGCAATAGCAAATGACTAAAGCCTAAAAAACCTGACACCACATCAGTATCAATATCAATAGAAAGATGATTGATATAGATTAGATAGATAGATAGATAGATATAGATTAGATAGATAGATAGATAGATGATAGATAGATAGATGATAGATAGATAGATAGATAGATAGATAGATAGATAGATAGAGATAGAGATAGAGATAGAGATACAGATACAGATACAGATAATCAGAGTTGGAAGGGACCTTGTAAGTCATCTAGTCCAACCCTGCGCCCAAGCGGGAGACCCTACACCATTTCTGACAAATGGCAGTCCAATCTCTTCTTGAAAGTCTCAACTGATGTTGCTCCCACAACTTCCGAAGGCAAGAACAATGAAGAAGGAAGGAAGGAAGGAAGGAAGGAAGGAAGGAAGGAAGGAAGGAAGGAAGGAAGGAAGGAAGGAAGGAAGGAAGGAAGGAAGGAAGTAAGTCATCTTTTGAAAGGCTTGGATGAATAGCCAAATCTTAGAGTAGAGGCCATTTGAACCTCAAGGGAATCTCATTCTAGAAGGCAAACTACAAAGAACGTACTCTTCCAGTGGCCAAACCAAAGGCATTGTTTAATTGATGGAACCCAGAGCAAACCAAACCCGCTAGATTAAACTGATACTATGGGGAATTAAGACATCTTGGTGATGAAGAACTTGTTTACCATATTCTGGCTTTTAATTTTTCATTTTTCACTTGCAGTTTTGTTAAGACATCAAAAACAAGAATATCCTATTTTTTCCCCCTTCAATCTAAATATGCATGGATTATAAGAACGTTACTTTATTCATAGACCAAAGCAGCAAAGACATGCACAAGTAGTAGATTGCTCTTTGTGTTAGTTTTAGATATTTAACACCCATCTTTTTTTCTTTTTTCTGGCTAAATTAGAGCCCTGTTTGTTTGTGGGAAAAAAAAAACTGGCTGGAGACCACAAATGTAATTATTACCCAAGATCAGGTCTCCTATTTTTATCAAGAATAGTTTCATATGTGTGCCTATCATATTGTTCAGGAGCTATCATGATTAAATAACCATTGTAGTAGATATCTCAATTCCTGATTTAATCTCACAATTTGGGCTTTTTAATTGTCAACATTTACGAACTGGGTTCTGTGAGTTCTGATTCATTAAGACCAAAGGGTTGTTGCTGCTGGATTTTCTTGCTGTTGCTCTTTTTTTAAAACCTCTTTTTATGACATGCTAAATGGACTTTTCTTATTGTTCATGTTTTCTCTTGACTTGGGTTATTATTAATTACCATGACTATGATGGGCTTTGATTCACTTTAATCAAAGCATGGCTATCTGGCTTTAGTTATTCTTAGCTTAACTTTGCCTAGATGTTCTTAGAAGTCTTCCTGATACAAAGCACATCTGGCTTTGATAAATGACAGCTGGGGATGCATGGCACCAGTCTGCTTGGAAAACATCCACAGTTTAACATGCATCATTAGATGCATGCATATTTTGTCTATGGCACTAATAACACTGATCTGATGAAGGGAATGAAAAAGGGCAAAGTACAGGAAACTTCCCACAGCCGAATGCTTCCAAAAGCCTTTTTAAAGTTCATAATATCAGAAAGAGGCCCAAAAAAAGTCTGGAGCCAAGTTAAAGTTAGTGCTTTAAAGGGGCTTTTATATCCTTCCAACATTTAATTATTGGAAAGTTGAATCCAGCAGGAGCTTTTGGAGAGGCTACACTCCAGAACATAAGCAGAGTGCTGAAAACATTACTGAGTAATTAAATTGTAGGATATCCCTTTAAAAAAAAAAAAAAAAAAAAAAGTTCGTAATATAGTTGGTCCAAATGCAGAGTGCGAACTAGCTGTCAGTGAATGCTAACCGACATCCATTGTCTCTGAAGCAAGGCCTAGATTTCTTAAGAAACACAGAAAAGTAGAGATATCTTCCTTCTGTGATCCAAACTATATCCTGAAAAATATATCTCCATTCTCCAACATTAATAATCCCAATGTCAGGGTTCCAAATAATAGGCCCATAGCAAGCAAAACTCCCAGACAGATGAATTCCTCAAATAATAGCTTTATTGGAGATATCATATTGGCACAGATCTGGGGAAAACCTACTCTGAATTTTCCCCATGGTTTTCACCTAATTAAAAGAGAATATTTTCCTTCCACCCCAAACAAGCAGTCACCTGGTCCAATCAAGATGCTGTCTGATTGTCTGGTGACCTGAGTCCTCCTTCCATAGTCCTGATGTGAGAATGTCATTGGTTCCCAAGAGAAAGTATTTTATTTTGGCTACAAAACCTCAGCTATCTCTCCCTATCTCTCAGCTCCAGTGTGGCAACCCTGAAGCTGCAAGGTGGCTCCAGTCAGGTCAGCTTCAGGGCTAACACCTAAAACAGAATGTAAAAGGGTTATTAAAATTAACGGGACTTGATCTGTTGCAATTTGTACCCGATTCCATTGCTGTTCTCATAGGACTAGGTGATAAGGAGCCTGTGCAGAGGTGGTATTCAGCAGGTTCTGACTAGTTCTGGAGCACTGGTAGTGGAAATTTTGAGCAGTTGGGAGAACTGGCAAATACCACCTCTGACTGGCCCCGCCCCCATCTATTCTCTGCCTCCTGAATCCCAGCTGATTGGCTGGGTCTTCTTTGGTTGCCCTGCACAGGAGAATGGAGCTGGAAAGCAGGTTACTGGGTTGGGGAGGGAATGGGATTCTGCCACGCCCACAGAACCGGTAGTAAAAAAAAATTGAATCCCACCACTAAGCTGTGGTCTTTCAGGTGCTGCTAACAACTCTATCGGCCCTAGACTTGCACCTGGAGCTATGTGTCAGTACCATTTGGAATGCAAGTTCCCCATTATTGTCTTAAGGGTCTTTGGGCTGTAGAGCTGCTATTTCCATAACTTCCCACAAATCTGATGCTACAGATACCTCTCAATTACATGCAGCCAATCAGGCTTTCCGTTAGTTACCAGTTCTATTCAGAGATGAGAGTATCACTTTACAATTCAGGATGTTTGATCTATGTTCTGCTACTGTCTCCGATAATGAGCAACTTCAGGGCAGTCTGTGCATACCGTCCCCCAGCGTAAATGCTCCAATCATTGTAATCCATGAGATGATTAAAGCATTGGTCGGGATGATCAAACTCATCCCGACCAATGCTGGATAAGTGGCATTTCTAGGGGGGTTAGTGCCATGGGCATTGCACACATGTGCAAAAGAGGTGGGGTTTACATTACAAAATCATGTCCACTATCTTACCTTCTTTTAAAAAAAAATCCCCTTCCTCTTCATGGATTTAGTGGGCATTTGCAATCCAGAATTTCTAGATTCTAACATGATATTATTGGCTAAATATCACCAAGTATCAGCGTTGACTAAATTGCTTACCTATTCTCCTATTGGTTTATCTTTTAAGCAGTCCCTGCTAGGTATGTTTGAAGTTTGCAGTTCTTGTAAGGTTCACTACCATATGTGCTAAGCTGCCTTTGCAATTAGCATTCATGGAAAAATCTAGCTGTATCTGGTGTTTTTTGGTATTTTCTCTGTGGTTTGGCTAAAGTGAAAGAGCAACCATTGCTGTCTTCACACCAACTCAAAATTTACATGCCATACTGTCCGATCAATGTCTATACAGTTAATTCATTTGGATCCTATGTGATCCTAGGTTTAAGGATGATAGCAAGAGATATTGGTTATGATGATGTACCTTCTAACATGTGTCAATGTGTCCATAGACAACATAGGAAAAAAAAACCAGGAAAGAAGGGGAAGGGGGAATGTGTGTGTGTGTGTGTGTGTGTGTCTTTGTTCCTAATTTTCAGTTTATACCATTGCATCAAAATTATTGGGACAATTGCTGCTGGAGGATTTTATTTGAGTTAATGATGTATCACTTAAAGGATTGACTATCATGCCAGTTTTCAGAAAAAGATTACATGGAAAACGGATATTCTTGGGACTTAAAAAAAAAATCAACAAAGAAGAAACAGGATTGAGAAATGGAACCTGAGATATGAAATGATATCATTAATGGACTGTATTATGTGGCTTGCTCAATTACAAAACTCTGGTTTCATTAGAGTTAAAAGATAACAAGGACATCATAAAATTCTGACAGCAGATTAAATGAATGAACAAATGAATGAATTTCTACTTTTCTTTTCTGATTTGATATTTCCAGCAGTCCTTCCATTCCTCTTGCCCCCACTGTAGAAGAATTCATAAAAGATGCAAGAAGATAACTAGCCTGATTTGAATTATTATTATTGTTTTTTTTAAGGATTTGGTAGTTACTGAATTATAGCAAGGTAACCCTTGGAAAGGAAATCACGGGGGTGATTTATACTTTATAACAAAATAAGTTTAAGTGTCCTGATTCCAGGAGTTTAATCTGTCTATTAGCTCAGTGCTGTATGGATTTAATGGGTAAACAAAATTTACTGTAAGTTGAAAGGTGAGTCAACTTGACAAGAAGAGGTCTTCCAAATGCAAAGTTCAAGCAATAACTTTCCTCCATCTAATAGAAGCCTCTCTTTAATCTTAGAAGGTGCAATAAACCCTCTGAACAAAAGACAACTCGAATCCCCTGAGTTATCTTCTGCAAATTCATAAAGCAAAAGTTCCAAGACGGGAATAAAACACTGGGTAGTACTTGCTCTTAATCATCCTATCCACTTTTAAGTTGGAGCCTTGGGTAATCAGTTGGTCAGATCGCTTCCTGAAAAAGGCTATTTTCAGGTTTTCCAGGATGTCTCTCTGTTTATTTTTTTCCTCCCTTGAGCTCACTAATTGGAGGTCAAATTGTTTTGTATACTAAAATAACCGCTTTCCAAACTGGATAGAAAGTTGCCGTTCTCAGCTAGGTGCAATGACCAGATGCAGGGCAGACTATTGAGTAATATGTTTATGGGAACGGAGTTACACAGTCGCAGCGATCAGTTGATATAATTTGGTTGTATATGTTCATTGTGGATTTACAGATGGCTGTTATGTATAAGCCGGGTTGACAAAATCAGAAATGAGCAGGTGATAAGCTGTCTGGGAAAGCCGAGGAAAATCATCAGAACCATTAAAAAGTGAAAATTATATAGCATACTTAACTTAATGCTCCAGGGAAAAATGGAAGGCAAATGAGGTCTGTGCAGAAGAAGAAAATCATAGCTTCAAAATCTAAGGCAGGGGCCTTCAACCTTGGCAACTTTAAGACTTGTGGACTTCAACTCCCAGAATTCTCTAGCCAGCAAAGCTACAAGGTGGTTTGCTTACATCCATATCTCAGTCTGCTTTTTTGTAGCCTTTAAAGTAGCCATGCAAAGGACTTGTGTAGTTGCTTCAAGATTGTGATGCCCAGGAGACCTGAAAGGGCTCTATTGCAGCTCCACAGAGTCTATGACAGGGGTCTCCAAACTTGGCAACTTTAAGACAGGTGGACTTCAACTCCAAGAATTCTCTAGCCAGCCAAGCTGGCTGAGAAACTCTGGGAGTTGAAGTCCACAAGTCTTAAAGTTGCCAAAGTTGGAGACCCCATGATCTAAAAGACTGTTTTGGATAAAACTCAGCAGGAAGTTTTGTGTGCGACTGTTGATAAAAATAGAATCGCCAACATGATTGCCAATGTCTAATGACAAATATGGCACAAGAAAAAAAAGAATGGCATCTGTTCCATTGTTTTAGACTGCTCACACAAGAGCTGAATCAAGCCACAATGATGCTAATACACGAATTTGGCTATTGCGTTTTGAATAGACTGAGCTGAAGTTGTATGAGCATCCAGCGGGAACGTGGACCACTCCTATTGGCTGACACTGTTTGACAGCTGACTATAAAAGTGAGCTGTCAAACAGCATCAGCTGTTGCCCACCAGCTGGCTGTCCTGTTGGCGCAGCAGTCGCAGCAACCCTTTATTTTTACATAAAGTAACAGCTGAAGGTTGCTCTGTGTTGCCTCTGTCATTCCACCACCAATACTACACTGGTGACGAGGGTGGGATGCGTCTAGAGGCAACCGAGCACGCTTGCTGAGCAAGAGTCACTTAAAGAGTTGAAGGCACTACTGAGCTGAATGTCACTTTAAGAGCTGATTGTTACTATTCGCGAGCGTGAATTTCAACTTCTCTCAGAAGAACCTGGCACTGCCTGAAGATGAGATTACTTCAACCCCAGTGTTTCCGCCTTTCAGACTGACAGCAGAGACATGGAAGTCTTACATAAATCGTTTTGACTGCTTCCTAGACGCCATCGACCTTGCTGAAATTTCAACCCACAGGACAAAAGCGTACTGTGTAAGTTTTTGCAAAGCCATGGTGTTTGACACTGCTGCCGTATTGCTGGCACCACGATCAGTAAAAACTGTTCCATGGGAGGAATTGCAGGAAATCCTATGTAACCATTATTCCCCTAAGCTCTCTCATATTGCCAGGCATAACGCTTTTAGAAGACAAACTCAGGCTGAAGGAGAGACTATTAGCGGGTATATGGCAGCTTTACAAACAGCTGCCTTACACTGTGGGTTTAGAGATTACCTCGAGGACATGTTATTAGATCAACTAGTCTGTGGAGTCAAGGGCCTAAGGTTACAACGGCGCCTTCTGGCTAAAGGGGATTTGACCCTTAAAATAGCAATAGAGGAATCTCAAGCCGCTGAGCTGTCAGCGCTCTCGGCGGCAGAAATTCAAGGAAACCCTGTCAGCCAGAATAGCTCAGCCGTTCATTACGATGAATCCTCTCCAGAGGAAAGCTCTGACAAAACCAGTGTTGTAAATCACCTCAGGCAACCCAAAACCATTCAAAGGGGAAACAGGTCTGTCCCCAATCAGCCTTCACGAACTCAGCCCATCTGCACAAGCTGTGGAAGGAATCACCTCAAGGCATCCTGCAAGTTCAGGAATGCTATTTGTCTAAAATGCCAAAGAAAGGGTCATTTAGCCAGGATCTGTCAGGCAGGAAAGACTTTTACCCAGCCACAGCAACCTCAGACAACTCAGCATTTTCAAAAACAAGTTGAAGACTGTTTCACCTGCTACCAAGCTAAACCAATAGACAAAGGCTCTAACAAAATTAGTGTTATTGTTTCTCTAGAAGGAAAACCTTGTAAGATGGAGGTAGACATTGTCTCAGCACTCTCCATCATCTTGTGGAGCACCTTGAAGTGACTCCTGCCTCAGATGGCAAAGAAGAGGCTTCAAGACTGCAATCTAACCCTACATGACTACCAAGGCAGATCCATCCCAGTCATCAGAAAAGGCAAGTTTTTCATTCATTTTCAAAATTTTAAGGGTCACTTGCCTTTGGTTGTAGTGGATGGTGCCCTCCCAAGCCTACTAGGGTTAAACTGGTTTCCTGCCCTTGGCCTTTATACAGAGGAATTCACTCTATTGCCAATTTAGAGGTGGATGCCAGACTATGCTGATGTATTCAGCAAAGGCCTAGGGTGTTATGTGGGAACCTGAATATCCTTCAATTTGGACCCTCTAGCACAGTGGTTCCCAAACTTTTTCAGTCCACTGACCCCTTGGTGCTACAAATTTATCCTCTGTGCCCCCCATCCAGGAGTGGGATTCAAATTTCTGTGGGTGTGGCCTAATTTGAGGGTGGGTTGGCGTGGCTTCCTGATCACGTGACTGGGTGGGTGTGGCTTGCTGGTCACGTGACTGGCTGGGCATGGCTTGCTGGTCACGTGACTTGGTAGCTGTGGTTTGGTGATCATGTGATTGGTTGGGCGTAACCAGGTGACTGGCAAACCAAATACAGTGGTCCTCACTTAAAGGCCAGCTGTTTAGCAAGTGTTCTAATTTATGACTGGCCTCCCCAGAGCTACTTGACCTGTTTTTGGAGTTTTGACAGCCATGCACACACATACACGCACACTCCCTTCTAACCCTGCTGGAGCAGGTCATTGGACTAGAATCGCCAAAGCACCTCTGATTAGATTCTAGCAGTGAATAGAATCTAATCAGAGATGCTTTGCTGATTCTTGTTGATTTGTTTTGTTTGTATTTCTTTATTTTATGTTGCTGAATTGCATTGACATGTGTGTCCCTTCTTGTGTACAGCCCAGAAGCTTTTGTGATTCTTCGCAGCAAAAATTACCGACCTCTGGCTTTGCTCTACTTTTCAAACATGCCAGCACTGCTGTGTTCTAGGTGTCGGCCCTGCAGGTCCACCCCATGGAGCCCACTGCACCAGAGGGACCTGCCCAAGCAAGCCTGAGTGGAGTGGTGCACCAAGTCAATGGGGTGAACCTGAGAAAGGGAAAGAAAGAGAGAGAAGAGAGAAAGAAGAAAAGAAAAAGGGAAAGAAAGAAAAAGGGACAAAGAAAGAAATGGGATGGAAAGAAGGGACAGAAAGAAAAAGAAATAAAGAAGGAGGGAGGGAGGAGAAAGATAATGAGGTATCTATTCTAGTCCAATCACCTGCTCCAGCAGGGTTAGAAGGGAGTGTGTGTGTGTGTGTGTGTTCTTGTAATTTACCAGTATATTTTGGTTTTGCCTTCTTCAGAATTGGCACTGTAATACATTGGGGAAAAGTAATTTTTTAGGGTGGAGATCTGGGCCAATGGATCCTGTTTAAAGTCTCAACAAAATATGAGAGCTTCCTGATAGTCTTGACCATATTTCGTCCACAAAACCTTTAATAGAAGCCAAAGATGTTTCAATGTACTGGCAAAGATGCTGGCAAAGATGTTTCAATGTGGAAAAGGGCCTCAAGTCTAAACTAGGCCTCATTTCAATCTGATGCATCAGGTCTCTCTCTCTCTCTCTCTCCCTCTCTCAAGCTCACCCCATTGGCTTGGTGCACTGCTCTGCTCGGACTTCCTGGGCAGGTCCCTCTGGTACAGTGGTTTCAATGGAGTGAACCTGTGAGACCGGCACCTAGAACGCAGCAGTGGTGACGTGTTTGAAAAATTGAGCAAAGCCAGAATGCCTTTGCTCTACTTTCCCTATGTGCCTGCGGGGCCGGAGCCCCCTTTCTCCCACATTTCTCCTTCCCTTTCCTTCCTTTACTCATTTCCTCACTTGCTTTATTTTTTTTTCTATTTTACACCATGATAAAATAATAATAAAGAAATAATGAAGAAAAACCATTAGAAAAAGGACCCTTGTTATAGCAGCGCTTCCTGTTCCATAGCTGAGATATGCAAATTTCTGAGGGAAAAAAGGTTCATCACGAATCCACTTCTATGTCCGCATTTTTATATTGGCAATTTCCCCCAAAAATGTTATTTTGTATATTTTTTTCTGATGAAAGTATTGATTATTGCGCTTTGAAATGATGGGCAGAAGTTGCGCTTTGAAATGATGGGCAGAAGTTGAAATTGTCCAAGGAAAGGAGTGGAAAATGGACAATCGTGTCCTAGAATCCATGTTTTCATTTGGGATGAAAAAAAATTTGCCTGCCAAGGCACCAGTTTTTCTGACCACAACATCAGGCATTTTCTTCCCTGGGCACCAAAAACGATTGATTTTTAAAAACAGCAAGCAACACCATTTTTAAATATGGAATTCCACTACAAATCGTGTCCTAGAATCCATGTTTTCATTTGGGATGAAAACAAAATTGCCTGCCAAGGCACCAGTTTTTCTTACCACAACATCAGGCGTTTTCTTCCCTGGGCACCAAAAACGCTTGATTTTTTAAAACAGCAAGCAACACCATTTTTAAGTATGGAATTCCACTACAAATCGTGTCCTAGAATCCATGTTTTCATTTGGGATTAAAAAAATTTGCCTGCCAAGGCACCAGTTTTTCTGACCACAACATCAGGCGTTTTCTTCCCTGGGCACCAAAAACAATTGATTTTTAAAAACAGCAAGCAACACCATTTTTAAATATGGAATTCAACCAAGAATCTCATCCTGGAGTCCATTTTTGCATTTGGGATCAATTTTTTTTGCTTTTTTTGCACTTGGGGTCAAATAAAATTTGCCTCCTGAGACACCAATCATGCGCTTTGTTCCCTGGGCACCAAAAATGCTTGATTTTTTAAAGAAGTAAGCAACACCATTTATAAATATGAAATTCCACCCAGAATCTCATCCTGTAGTCTGTTTTTGCATTTGGTATGAATTTTTTTTTCTATTTTTGCATTTGGGATTAAACAAAATTTTGCCTCCTGAGGCACAATTTTTTTCTGACCGCGGCATAACGCTTTTTCTTCCCCAGGCACTAAAAAAGTTTGATTTTTTAAAAAAAGTAAGCAACACAATTTTTCAGTATGGAATTACACCCTGAATCTTGTCCTGGCATCCGTTTTTGTGTTTGGGATCAAAAAAAAATTTGGTTGCCCAGGCACCAGTTTTTGTGATCACGGCATCACACATTTTCCTTCCCAGGAACCAAAAATGCTTCATTTTTAAAAACAGCAAGCAACAGCATTTTCAAGTATGGAATTCCACCCAGAATCTTGTCCTGTAGTCCGTTTTTGCATTTGGGATCATTTTTTTTTTTTTTGCAATTTTTGCATTTGGCATCAAATAAAATTTGGCTCCCAAGGCACATTTTTTTCTGACTGTGGCATCATGCATTTTCTTCCCCAAGTATCAAAAATGCTTGATTTTTAAAAAGAGCAAGCAACACCATTTTTAAGTATGGAATTCCACCCAGAATTTAATCCTGGAGTCCGTTTTTGCTTTGGGGATCAAATAAAATTTTCCTCCTGAGGCATCAGTTTTTCTGACTGTGGTAACACGTGTTTTCTTCCCTGAGCACTCAAAACACTTGATTTTTAAAAGCAGAGATGGAACACCATTTTTCAGTTGGGAATTTCACCCTGAATTTCTTATTAGTTTACATGGAATAGATTTTATTGGTGGTTAGAGGTAAGAGTTAGAAATTAGATGAAGAACGATTATTGCTATGTATGAATTAAATACAAAGTTTTTTAAAATCATGATATATATGTCAATATGACCAACAGAATTACAATCAAGCTAATATAAAAATCTATTTAAAACTATTATTTTACAGTTTTATTATTGTTATTAATATATATGTTAATATTTTTTCTTTCTTTCTTTTCTGTAAATGCCCTGACAATACACAGCAATCAAAATATTTGTGAATAATGATAATGAATGCCATTATCCCCAGTTAAAAGTTTCTCTCGTAGGCTGACAAGTCCATCCAGCCGAAAGGTGAATAGTTGTCTGCCACACCTATTCATCTCCACTCCCTGCCTTTTATCTCCAGTGGGGTCTTGTTAGCAGCGGTGGCTCTTCCTTCCCCAGGATTGGCCCATGGCTTTCCACTGCTCTCCTCATCTCATCCTTCTGTGCAGCCGTACATCAGGCATAGGACCCAGCTGTTCCTCCTCTTCTTATCAACCTCCTCCAGACCTGGGAGCTGTTGACTCTCCATCTGAGGGCTAACGGATGGCCCAGGCTCTGCCTCTCTCTCTCTCTCTCTTTCTGCCAGCTCCATTTCCTTTCCCCCTCAGAGCTCCCAGGTTGCCCTGAAGCTGATCCTGACTCCCATGCCTTCTCCTTCTCCTCTGATTCGGCTGCTGGAGAATCTTATTTTTGCTTTTGATTAGCTGGCTCAGTAGCCATTAGCCATGAAGCAGTATATTCATAGGAATTTGTATGTATTTTGTAGTTTTTAAAATGATACAACAGAATTCTGAATTCCAGTAGCCATCATTTCAATCAAAACTCAGTCTTAAGATTTTTATATCTAGACCCACGTTGATTTTCTCTTTAAATACTGGTAATCTTACCTTGATTCTAATAAAAATGGGTTAGTCTTAGATACATTTAATAACTAGACAATTCCCATGTAGCATTCTGCATTTTCTATATTCTATACTTTTAGAATTGGATGCAAGCCACCTAAAATGTATAATAATTTTACATGGAAATGGAGAATAGGAAATTTGTTGTTAGTATAGGAGTTGAACAAGAATTGATTTCATTCCTTTGATCTGAAAGTGTAGTTTATAAAGAAAATAAAAATTTACTTTGCTTGTTTGCTCATACATACTGACATAGATAAGTTCTTTGGCCTACATTATCTATAATATAGTCCAACATTTTGACATTAAATGCTATTTATATACTCCTTATCAGGCCTATGCTTATGATAAAGCAACTTAATGGAAGCTTTAGGACCTATAATTTCTCAGGATACCAAAACATTTGGTAGACAATTATAATTATCAATTATCTGAAGGAGACAGTCTTGAAGACCAAGAGACTGAAATATGTAGTAGCTAAACTGCTTAAATATAGACCTCAGCCACTCATTCATGGTTGATCCCTTACAATATATGACATTAGTTTTATTACTTTCATTTCTTTCTCTTTATTTACTACACTGCTTGAATTTCTAGAGAGACCACTCATTCAGTAAATTCTCTAAGAGCTAAACATATGTTGTGTAGATATTATGGCAAACATGATTTTAGTTGTACCACAATTATTTCTTCCCGTTTAATTTGGTGTGGTCTCATGGCTCTTGGCAGCTTAAAGCAGTAGATTTTGTGGCATGCCTGAAGGAGGCAGGAATGTTTTATTGGCCAAAGGTCTTGGTTTTCGACAGTCTGAGCCAATGAATGAAATCTTGAAGAAAATCTGGCATCTGAAACATTATTTTTTTCCTTGGGTCACGTACCAGATAAAATGGAAAATATAAATAATAATAGTAAGACAAGAACATTCTAATATGACTGTGCAGATCTTGGAATTCCAAAGCAAAAATCATGTTTTGGAGCATATGGGAATGTATTGGCAAGCACCAACCTTCAACACTTTAACCATATCTGTCTTTTCCTGGAATTACACTGCATTTATAGAAGGCTGTTGTGCAATTCTGGAAAAGGTGCAGCTGTTTTCAAGGGTTGAAAGTGTACACTCTGAAAAGAAATGGTATTCAGCAGGTTCTGACCAGTTCTGGAGAATCGGTAGCTGAAATTTTGAGTAGTTTGGAATATCACCTCTGATTGGTCCCAGCCCTATCTATTCTCTGCCTCCCAAGTCCCAGCTGATCGGCTAGGTATTCTTCTGTTGCCCTGCACAGAAGAACGGAGCTGGAAAGCAGGTTAGTGGGGTGGGTAGGGAATGGAATTTTGCAGTAACCTTCCCCTGCCATGCCCACCAACCCACAGAACCGGTAGTACATTTTTTTGAATCCCACCACTGACTCTGTAGTACTTTTCTATTTTTTATTTTGGAACACTCCACATATTAATTCTTTATTTATTTATTTTTTTAATTAATCTGCATTTTTTTTTTTAAAAAAAAAGACATTTTAGGATAAATCAATCCTCCTCAGAATAGGTTTTTAGTGTTAGTAAAAGAACAATATGCAAAACCAACAAAAGAACCTTAACATATTGAAATCATTGCAGCATCCTTTCATAACTCCCCCCCTTGAGACTTGGACTGTCATTTGTCAAAAATGGTGTAGGGTCTCCTGCTTGGGTTGGGATAGATAACCTACAAGGTCCCTTAAAACTCTGTTAATCTGTTAAATCTGTAACAATAGGGACTATTATCGGACACCATAGTAGATCCTAACATAGGTTTACATCCAGATCCAGAGTTGCTAAGTATATGTATGAGAGAGGTGGCTGTCTCTTTTTTGGAAGGCAACTGAACTTTCTTGATTTTTCTTTTGAAAATGTTTTGCTTTCCATCCCAAAAGCTTGGTTGTTGAAGCACTTGAACTTCCAAGTGCTTCAATGGCCCTCTAAAAGGATGCAAATGACCAGCTGTCTGCAAGGGATATAAATCCTTCCTCACTATCCTGTCAGAGGTGAACAAGCTTCTTGGATGAGACGCGAAATGTCTTCAAAAGAAAAGTCCAGTTGCTTCCTGAAAAAGCAGCTTTGGGAAAGCCATGGTCTGGATGACTGAGAATCTCTACAGAGAGATATAGCTCTAATGTTGTTGTTTTTTTAATTTCAGGTATCAGTCTAATTTCTCCCATATTCAACGACAAGTTGAATGAAGATCCAACTGTCCAATCCAAAAATACATTGGTCCAGTGGATGGAGACTTCCTTCAATAGAAAATGTTCTTTCAGCAGAAAAAGTTCAAATAAAAGGATGACAAATTCAGAATCCAACCCAATTTAGCTTCAGACTTTCACCTCTCTTTCCACATTTCAGTAGGAAATGAAAAGGTCTGTCACATATATGTCCCATATACATGCACCACACTCAGTGATAATATACCCAAATCCCAAACTTAAAATGAAAGAATTCAAAATGAGAATTTGTCTCAGACCTCCTTGCTGATCTTTGTATTCTTTGATAGACTGCCATGAGAAAATTGCTTTTCATGGCATTTCCCACTACAAGCACATGGCTTTCATCTGGGTTTTAACCACAAAAAGAGAACCACGTGTTTATGGCTTGAGAACACCAAGGAGAGAAGCTATGCTCATTGAATTTTCAGTTAGAGGAGAGACACACATTGAAAAAAGTCTAGATTCCCTTGCATCATTGAGTTCTCACTATTATTAAACTAGATCAAACAGGTCCAGCCAAGATTAACACGAAAGTGACACATATGTCAGATAGCTGTATTCTTTTCTTTTTAAGGGCCCTAGAAGACAGTTTGGAAGGTATGGAGAAGATGTGGATGAAATAATCTCTTGTCTTGCCTTGTTTTGTATTCTTAAGATATATCTGGGGGACACTTAAACTCTCAGTGAGATGCACATCCCATATTGACTCATGATACAGAATTTCATGGATTGTGTGAACTGTGTCCATCTACTCATGGGAAGGACATTACAAGTGTAACAGGATGTCCCTTTAATCATTTTTCCTGACTCCTCAACTCTGAGCAAGAGACATAGAAGATTTGCTTGTTCATAACTTGGTGTTGGATGGAATTTTATAACCACTTGTTCATGTGATCCATCCTCGTTGTGTAATCTTGAAAAAGAGGTAAATATTCCCTTAAAAAAAGAAACCTCCATCACTCCCTTAAATGGTTAAAATCTTGTTTTCCTCCTACATTTTATAGAATGGCAATATTTTCTCCTAAAAATAATGCAAAATTGTGAGGGAAGAAAGTGTCCAATCCAAAAGTGCCCAAGGTTTTGTAAACATGTGAGATTTGAGCTGATGTTCATTTTTAAAATAAAAATAAGAATTCCATGGAGACTATTTGGGAACTTCTCCTCTCCCATCTGTCTCCATTCCCTACAATTGTTGTCTTGGTTCTTTTAATTTGTCACCTTACATTTACAGTCACTTTCCTTCCCAAGTATACACACATGGAATGGACTGTAAATCAACATTGGCCCACAACATTTTTTGCAGTTTTGTACACTATAAGTTGTTTCAGAATAACAACACTGGGATATTTTGACTGACTTGAGCATAGGCCTGACTTGGACATAATATCCTGCCTAATTGTAACATGAACGTAACAGGAGATTTTATTTGAATGGAGAGGACCTTGTAAAAAAAGGCAAGTACTGTATATAAACTGTGTTACCATTTTGGCATGAAATAACCCAAGCTAAAGATAAGCATAAACCTATGTCCTCCTACTTTAGGCTAATTTTAATTTAATTAAAATTTTAAATAAATATTTTAAATAAATATTTTAAAAATAAAATATTAAACATATTTAATTTAAAATTTAATTTTAGCTCTAAAATTCAGGATTTCTGCATTCCTTCACATAAAGAATGCTTTGAAGTAAATGTTCCTTATTCAGGTAACTAGAAGACAGTTAGATCACAATATAAGTTATTTTTATTTTATTTTATTTGCTTATCACTTTTTCTGTACTCCCATGTCACCTACATGACTCTTTACAAGAATAAAAAAATATGAACTGGAAGTTACTGCATTAAAAAGAAGACAGTGGAAACTTACTGTATCTCTATGGTTGACTGCAAGAAATTGTTAGGGAAGGCTATGATTTTAGCTTAAACAGACAGAATGATGAGAACATGGATTTTTTTAGCATGAAATGAATGGATATATTACAATTTCTACCTCTCATTTCTTATATTCTCTAAACACAAGAAGCTTGTTCTTTTATTCTTTTATTTATTTATTTATGTATTTATTTTGATTTGTCAATTGCTTACAAGATAATAGGTATAAGTATATACATAGCTATGAAATTTTTGTATCAGCTTTTGAAGTTGGCAATGTGACCGGTGTTGTAATTATGAAACATTCAAATGTAAAAACTGTATGCCTTTTCACATGTTGAAGAAATCGTATGCCCTTTTACA
>BHEV01056775.1:0-16694 GCA_004319985.1 Emydocephalus ijimae
AGCCAGGTTGAGGGAGGTACTGCAGAAATTCAGAGACTCGGGACTTAAAGTCAAGAAAGGGAAGTGCCAGCTACAGGCCGAGAGGGTTGAATTTCTAGGGTACTTCCTGGACAAACAAGGGATTCACCCCACAGAAAAGAAACTGAGAGCCATAAGGGAAGCACTGTGACCAAAGAACAAAATGGAATTACAGGCTTTCTTGGGACTGTTAAACTTTTACAATGTCTTCCTACCTCAAAAGGTGACCGTGGTGGAACCGCTGCATAGGCTGTTAGATAAAACAGCCACCTGGACCTGGGGAGCACGGGAGGAGAGCGCCTTCAACAACACAAAGAACCTGCTAACATCCGACGCGGTACTAATCCAGTACAGTGAGACCCTGCCATTGACGGTAACTTGCGACGCGTCGCCATTTGGGATCGGCGCCATCCTCAGCCACCAGCTACCAGATAGAAGGGAAGCACCCATCGCTTTCTCGTCAAGGACACTTTCAAAGCCAGAGCGGAACTACAGCCAGCTCGACAAAGAGGCCCTAGCAGTCGTCGCCAGCGTCAAGAAATTTCACGAGTACCTTTATGGTAGGACTTTTACAATCATCACGGACCACAAGCCGCTGCTAGGAATTCTGGTGGGTAACAGGGCCACACTGAACATTCTATCGCCAAGAATGACAAGGTGGTCCGAATTCCTAACAGCATACAATTACCAGCTGATACACCAACCTGGCAAGGACATCGCCCATGCAGACGCCCTGAGCCGGTCACCCCTACCGGACCTGGAAGACGACCTGGCACCCACAACAGAGGTATT
This sequence comes from Emydocephalus ijimae, assembly GCA_004319985.1. NCBI lineage: Eukaryota > Metazoa > Chordata > Lepidosauria > Squamata > Elapidae > Emydocephalus > Emydocephalus ijimae. The sequence goes on from BHEV01056775.1 coordinate 811, forward strand.
CCAAATAGAGATAATATCCAACCCACTCATGACTGCACCAGACATTGCCAGAGAAACAAATAAAGACAAATTGCTGGCGCGAGTCTTGAGCTGGGTGGGAAAAGGGTGGCCAGAAGGGGACATAGACGGACTATTCAGACCCTTCCGGAACAGACAAACTGAACTCTTTACCGAAAAGGGCTGCATACTTTGGGGGGACAGAGTGGTAATTCTGGAAAAATTACAGGAAAAGGTATTGGGAATGTTGCATGAGGAGCACCCGAGGATGGTTAAGATGAAAAGCCTGGCCAGAAGCTATGCATGGTGGTCAGGAATGGACAAACAGTTCAAAACCTGGGTTGCCAAATGTAAACAATACCAAGAATCCAGATCCAATCCTCCCGCCGCCCCAACCCAAGAATGGGAAAAACCAAGAGGTCCGTGGTGTAGGATTCATATAGATTTCGCGGGGCCAACCAAGGGACATATGTACCTTATCACAGTAGATGCTTACTCCAACTGGTTGGAGGTAAGCACCATGAAGTCAACTACAACGGAGGCGATGATAAGGAAACTGAGTAAACTTTTCACTACACACGGCCTGCCAGATGTAATAGTGTCAGACAACGGGCCCCAGTTCACTGCACTACCATTTGAATGATTTCTGGCAGGCCAAGGGATACGCCATGCATTAACCGCACCGGCAAACCCGTTGGCGAATGGGCGGGCGGAACGCATGGTCCAATACACCAAGAAAGCTATTCAGAAAATAGAAACAACCAATATACAGGACAAAATTAATAAAATGCTCCTCATTCAACACATCACACCTAGCGCAACCACAAATAAAAGTCCGGCGGAACTAATGATGGGCAGGAAATTACGCTCAACACTAGACAGAATGCACCCAACATATAACCCAGACAACCCCCCAGGCTCTTCCAGCAAACACAGAAAATTTAACGTAGGGGACCTAGTATATGCCAAAAACCTCACAGGAGAACCACTCTGGGTGCCAGCAACAATCACCCAGATAACCGGGCCCCTATCATACTGACTGGAAACAAGCGACGGGAAAAACTGGAAATGGCACATAAACCAACTTAGGTCAAGAATAGCCATCTCCACCAGCCAGACACCCAAACAAGAAACTAGAAGGGGGTGGAATCAGCAAGCGATAGAGAAAGAACCGAAGGGAACCAACTAACGCAAGCAGAATGCCCCCACCTAGAATAGATGAAACAATCAACCGATGCTACTCACCTGTAAACACAGGACCAATGGAACACAAAACCCCAGAGTCTTCACCTGGAAGGAGCAGCCAAACCAGCTCACCCAGCCAGAAAAAACCTGACGGGAGCAGAAGCGGCAGCTCAACCAGCCCTGGTAGACCGGGAGGGAGCTACCAAGAAAGGCCCAGCTCAACGTTCCAGGCGGTTCCATCCCAAGGAACCGGAGCGACAGAGAAGGCATCCGAACCGGTCAACGACCACACCAGAACTGAACCGCGCAGGTCAAGTACACAGGTGCGAAGCCCTGCCTACCTACGTGACTACATCACTACGCACCGACGGACGAAACCAAGAGGGGAGGGGTGTACGATATTAGCATACTCCGAAACCCTCGAAACTGATTGGTCTGGACAGGCGGAAACCTGATTGGTCGAAGGCTCAGCCGTGATTGGAGCACTAGGAATCTACCGCGATTGGCTGTGCCGATCGCGGGAGATTCAAAGTGCTGCCATTGGCCACCGAGCCGCGAGCCAGCCCTATATGAAGGGCTGCCGTGGCTCGCATTCCCAGACTATTCCTTATCCTTAATAAAGAGCTGAAATCACTTGAATGGTCTCGCGTCTCTGTCAAACCGATCCACCGCAGATCTAACAGACACTACCCCCACCTCTATGCACCCCTGACATGATGAGCCTGCTGTCTTTTTCCAGTTTCTGCTGATACATTTTCATCATTTCTGCCATCACAGCTGGATTGTTCTAATTCATTTGTAAAGCAGAGACACTTCCATCTCTGAGCCACTCTCAGCTGCCAGCAGCTGCCAATGTTGTCAATGTTGCCAATTCATTAGCAATAGCAATGGCATTTGGGCATATACTGCCCAATAGTACTTTTACAGCACTCTCTGGGTGGTTTACAATGTAAGCGTTTTTGCATATGGTTCCCAATAATCTGGGTCTTTCTTTTAGTGACCTTGGAGGGATGGAAGGCTGAGTCAACCTTGAGCCCCATCAGGATTGAACTCTGTGGGTAGAGTTTGCCTGCAGTATTGCACTTGAACCACTATGCCGCCAGGGTTCCATATCCTTATTCAGTTTGTCCACTAGGAACTACAAAAGAATTCATGCCACTTCCTTGAGTCAAACTCAGTACCACAAACAGCAACCAACAGCCCACAAGACCTGTTCTCAAACAGTTCACCAGTCTTGATGCCATAATGCACGAAAACTGGAAGACCAGCAGGTTGTGTCTCTGCTATGAAACTAATTGTGCTAGTCTTAAAGAGCAAGAAAATAGTCCAAATGCTTTTGCTTCTTGACTGTATAGAAGAGATTTCAGGTATTGCACTGAGTCTCTTATCTGCAAGACCTGAAAGAGAAATATTATAAGAATCAACTGTGTTAAGTCAGGTATATGTTTGACAGCTGCAGGCTGGAAAAATGGAAGTTAAGAGTAATATTTTCTTATTCCCTGCAAAAGGAGAGGATATATTTAGCTTGTCTCAGGACTTAAATGAGTGTAATCATACCTATTGATAGCAATCTGTTGACAGACATAATTTTCAATCTTTAATTCACAGGGGATATTTAATTCACAATGGAAGAAGAAAACAACAGCATGCTACACTTCCTGGATCTCACCATCAGCAGAGGAAAGGACAACAAAATAGAAATACAAATCTATTGAAAAACAATTGACATTAACCAAGTATTCCATTATTAAAATAACAATCGAACCTCCCACAAGATGAACCATGTAAGAATATTATTCAGATGAGCACAAACACACTGCAACAACCCAGGACACCAGAAAAAGAAAACAGATCATGTATATAATATCTTCCAATAAAACAGGTATCCATACAAGTTTATCAAAAAGTGCCTGACCACTTAACTCATTACAGCGCAACTAATACAAGTTATGAAAAAAATAACTTATATCAAAAACATCACAAAAACAATCAACAGACTATTATAAATACACATCGCCATAGCACACAAATCAACTAAAGCCATTCAAAACATCTTAAATAAATGAAAAGACTCAAGTAACCCAGGAAGGAAAAATGGGATTCCTCTACAATATAAAATATAAGGATTGTAACAGCCCCCACAGGTTATCTGCAATTTATGGTCATTTCTCTAATGACCATTCCAAATTAAAGTGGTCTCAAAAAGGGACTTATGACCTATATTGACACAATCATCACACCATCCCTGCAACCACATGATCATAGTATGGGTGTTTGGCAATTGGCTCACATTTATGACCAATTTCAGTGTTCCACAGTCATGTGTTGGCGGTTTGTGTCCTTTTTTGCCAATTTCCGGCAAATATGCCCATTGGGAAAATTGAATTCAATGGAAATTCTGGCCCCAATTGTAGTCATAAGTTGAGAATAGAATATAATTCTTTATTGGCCAAGCGTGATTGGACACAAAAGGAATTTGTCTTGGTGCATATGCTCTCAGTGTATATAAAAGAAAAGATACATTCATCAAGAGTCAAGAATCATTAGGTACAACACTTAATAATAGTCATAGGGTACAAATAACCAATCAAATCATACTAGGAAACAGTGAATATAAATCGTAAGGATACAAGTGACAAAGTTACAGTCATACAGTCACAAGTGGGAGGGTGATAAGGAGTGATGAGAAGATTAATAATAATAGTGCAGACTTTGTAAATAGTTGGACAGTGTTGAGGGAATTATTTGTTTAGCAGAGTGATGGTGTTCGGGGAAAAACTGTCCTTGTGTCTAGTTGTTCTGGTGTGCAGTGCTCAAAAGCATCATTTTGAGGGTAGGAGTTGAAAGAGTTTATGTCCAGGATGTGAGGGGGTCTGTAAATATTTTCACAGCCCTCTTTTTGACTCATGCTGTATACAGGTCATCGAGGACTTGAGGACTATGTATGTAGCCAGGCAGACAGAAGACAGTGCCTCGATAATCATCAACTAATAGTCAGAAGACATAATGAAAACTCCTTAATCTCACAACATGTGGACACACTAGACCATAGTTTCAACTGGGAAACTCAATGTCAACTCAAAATATTTCTCTGGTCTTTTAGAGTTGTCAGCAGAAAGGGAGTAGGGAAAGTAATGCATACCTTAAATATTTTTATAGATAATTGCTAGGCAGCCGAAGCTTTTGCCGCGCAAGATTATTAGTGGAGAGCATGATTGATGACTCTTGGGTATGGATGTGTCTATTGGAGAATATACATCCAGGGGGTGGGGGACGACCAGGGTCAAGTTTGAGATGAATGATGTGTCTCAGAGTTGGCTGCATCCAGATAACGCCAACATTGTTCATTCCTAATAAATGGTTCCTTTTTTAACTCAGAGATGTGGCTAGAGACTCATGATTTGAATGGGGGTGGATTGTCAGAGCCCTGACACTCTGAACATGCTAGATCAAGATGAATCCCAAAACACTAGGAAATTCCAGAAAGCTTGGCATGCTGTCAAATCAGCCGCATATAGACCCACATCTACACATCATTCAAAGGAGACAATAAGAAAACTAAGAAGGAAACAAAAAAGACCAAACCCATCCTCTCTAGCAACCAACACACTCAGATAAACAGGGCCTAACTCCAGACAAATAACCTAACAGGTAAACAATGCCCGAATCAAGGCACTCCCATTAATATGGTATTGGTAAGGCAAGTTACTGCACATAAAGAGGGCGCAAATGCCAACTCACTAGCACTGATGATGTTACCTAGGTGGGTAATGAAATGTCTGAAAGCGAACAGCCAAGCCCAGAGAGTATTAAGAAGTCCATAATTTGAATCTATTTATCTGCCTTTCCAGGGCATCCCAAACTGTTTGTGCCAGCCAGGTAGTTTCCATTAAGTGTTTTGATAGCTGCTATAATAAGCATTAAGTGCTGCAATGTTCCTTCCAATTATCTAGCAAGCAGAATATCTGCAGAGAGTATTTCCTTTTATTTGGTAATTTAAAAGTATATTAGTTGGTTCTTTTTATCCAAAGCAAATGCTTTCTGTCTCCCTCTGGCAACTAAGAAAGAGTCAAGTTTCCATTTGCTTTTGAAAACAGATGAGCAGAGAAGCTTAAACAGGGAGCAGCTGCAGCTGTATTTGAAATATATTATTCAGTATTGTTTCCAAGAGCTGAATCAGGGTTTTCTCCATCATTTCCAGCTATTTTGCACTTGAAAGATTGTTTAATGGAAAAGAGCCCAAGAACTGTAATAAACTCTATGTAATCCTCTGAATTCAGGCAGAGAACACCCTTATTTTCCTGTGGGCAAAATAAAAAACTTTATATAAGCAAGTAGAGTGATGGGTGATGAATATCTGGGTGATGGATATCTACAGTTTTCATTGAAGAATGACCTAGGAGGATTTTTATAGCCAGCAGATGTAAGGCAAAACTGTCCCTCTGTTTCCTGATGTAAATGAATTGTGTCATATGCCCTATATTTTACACCACAGATGATCAAGACAATGGCTGTTCTTGGTAGGTTGCTCGTTTCTTGTTATTAGCCCAGTAGCTACAAAGCCACACTTGTCCTTTTGTTGCACGAAGGCATTAAGATCCATAGTTAGGAGTAGTTAATACATAGTTAATACAGTTAGGAGGCTCATCACATCCACAGCAGAATAAGAATATGAAGAACAACAGCAATAGCAATGCGATATCAACAGTGCAAATTATGCTGTGCAGAGGATAAGGGAACTTACTGTGCCCCAAGGAAACTACACCCTTAAATGTTAACATTTGTCATAGGCCAAAGTGATATCTGTAGTTGTGAGTAGGTGTCTGCAGAGGGCATTTTTTAAAAAAAGCAAGATGGCGGCCATGATTGCATGACCAAAACCAACCTCCTTTTTATAGAGCTGCAGTGGTGCAGTGATGAAAATGCAGTACTGCAGGCTACTTCTGCTGCCTGCCTGCAATTTGGCAGTCCGAATCTCACCAGGCTCAAGGCTGACTCAGCAGCCTTCCACCTTTCCAAGGTGAGTAAAATAAGGACCCAGTATGTTAGGGGCAATATGCTGACACTATAAACCACTTAGAGAAGGCTGTAAAAGCACTGTGAAGCAATCTATTGCTATATGCAATACCTATAAAGGCAAGGCTTTGATCATGAAGATGCCACAACCCCAAGTCAGGGCTGCATGTGGATAAGGATGGGATTTGGAGCAGGGAAGAAAGGTTGGGTGGAATTTTTTATAAATAAGTGGTATTTTCTTACCTAAACAGAAAACCAGCATAAAACAACAAAACCCAAACAAACAAAAACAGTGGGAGCATGAGCAACTTCCAGCTTCACTGTGACCACAAATTTGACAAATTTCAACCCCACAGGCTGAACAATGGGGTTCCAGCTGTTCAACCTATGGTTCCCAGATTTTGTATGAGTTTTTAAATTAGCCCATTTGAACTAATAATCATAATTGGTCCGATGAAGAACACATTGGGCAGCCAGTGATTTCCAGCAGTTGCGATCATTTGTAGCATCTTCGGCATTGTCCCAAGGAACATTAATAATCTTAAGATCTTCCTTAAACGTGTGGTTCAAAAATTGCTGCCCTAGTATACAATGTTTTGCCCAATTAAAGGATACAAACACAAAAGTTTTAGTAATATAGAGATTATTTTAAGGCTTAGATTGTGGCTTTTATATGCTTCCTACCCCAAATGGTGATAAACCATGTGGCAATTTGGAGCAATGATGTCAGCAAGATTTCAGGTGCCATGCTTTCTCGATTACAACAGTTGGCTTATGGAATAGCTCCTCCATCCCAAAAATTCAGAAAGCCTGACCCAGAAAGTCATGAAGACATCGCTTTTCCCACAAGTACTGGGGCTGTATTGTGTGGCAATGGATGATATGTTTATAAAATGTTTCTTATAGGACCCTGACATGAATATTTTAATATCTTTTTGTTTGATTTTTCACCTTTTTCCTATGCAGAGCTTCATTGGTACATGGATCGTCACATATATTTTAGGAAGGCAGGAAGGAAGAGCTAGGATTTGAGGTAAGTGAAAAGAAAGAAAGAACATGAGGTTTTAATTATGCATGCTTAGACTTGATGATAGGGCAGAAGGTTAAGAGGATGAAGGTTTTAGCTGAAGGCTTAGTAGAAATTATGGTTTGAAGAAAGCAAGAGGGAAATATATTGAAAATATATTGAAAATATATTTTGAAAGGCAATTTCAGTAATTAGAAACAATGAGAAACAAGACATGGAATTGTTTTACAGGATGGATTCCACATATCTTCACTTTTTAGCCTCCTTCCTCTCTATAGCAAGTTGGCAATGAACATACTATATTGATAATGAAAACAAGGCTGTAGATTAAAGCATGTAAACAGTGCACATTATGGACGCATTCAAATGTTTCTATCTTGTTTTACTGAAACCAAAGTGTCAGGGTATTGCACAAAAATCAAGGCTATTAAAAAACAAGAAATCCTATAATAATTTAAATTGCTATTCAAGACTTTAAAATGTGTTCTTTTGTAAAAGAAATAAACAATTAGACATAATTACACACCATTTAAGAACATGTTTTTCAGGTCTTCTGAAAAAAACAGCATGAATGGCAATTCTCATATTCCACTGGAGAATAAATTCTTTATATGAAGCCCCACTGTGGACGATGTCCTATTCCAGAGGTCAGCCATATGGACCACAGCTTCTGGAGACAAGTATCCCCAGATGAATCTAGTCTTGTGCAAAACTTCACTCCTTGGTAAACCAGGAAATCAAGTGAATTTTAGTTCCCCATTTTGTCCAAGAAGAAACAGTTTCACTAAGTTTGGAACAAACCACAATCTTAAAGAAACTTCCAACTATAGCTACATAAAATTTGAAGGTATGATTCAATGTAAATGTATGTAAAGGCAAAAGTGAAGAGCAAGAAAACCTGATTTATATCTCGACATAAGAAACTAGGATATAGTTGTCTTTACTCTCTGGAGACAGAGAGAGAGAACTAGTTTGATCTTTTGGTTAAGGCATCTGGCTAGAAAGTAAAGACCATGAGTTCAAGTCCCACTTAACTATGAAAGCCAGTTGGATGACTTTGGACCAGGGGTCACTTTCAGACCTCAAGGACCACTAAATACATAATTTTAAATCCTACAAACCACTAATATGATCTGTCTAATGACCAGCTGTGTGGGTGTGGCTAGGTGGTCACGTGACTGGGTGGGCATGGCCAACTTGATGTTACTCACATCAAGGGGTGCCTTGCTGGCCTCTACTCATCCCTCCCCTCCCAGCCACTCCTTGCTTGCCCACCTGGGCGCTTTAGGGCCCCAACAGGAAGCAGTTGTTGGAGCTAAGCAGCCACCAAAAGAAAGCGTTGGCAAAACAGCTGGCTTACTTCAAATTGTATCTGACCAAGAAGGAAGCTCAGCAGAAGCACCTCACTGAAGACTACAAGTGTTAAGTTCTGCGCATGGGCGCAAGGAACGGAGATGAGACAGTGAACAGTGAACTTCAACTCTTTATTATACATTCTGAACAGAGCAAAACCCTAGAGCAAAAGCAGCCCTTTTATAGGCAAGCTGCTGCTCTAGTAACCAATAGGAAACGTGGAGTGTTAACTCCCTTAACCAATGAGAGTGGCTCGTTAACAGCCAATCAGATTCTCCTGAACGGACCAATCTGATATCGCTATTATCAGCCAATCAGAAGTGCAGGGCTAGAACCCTGCTATTTTCTAAAGCTTTTGATAAACTTTATTTGAGTGTTTTATTAGTTCACAACATCCCTTCCCCCCGGGTTCCATTTGGGGGGTGCGGTGACATAATCTCTGAGATAGGAAGGTTGCTCCGACTGTCTATTGGATTTACGCTGTCCCACCGGTTTTTGTCTGTAAGCCTGTTTTGGCGGGGCATTTTCGGGCAAGTGGGGTGCTGGTGGTTCTTCGTTGGATGACTCGGTGCCGCTAGTGTTCTTGTCGTTGTCCTCTGGCCCTTGCAGGCTTGCCTCTGTTGGGTTGTTCCTCTGTGGCAAGGCCACTCCCATCCTTGATCCTTCTTCACTTGTCACGCCCAATGGATGACTTCTTTCGTTCCTGCTTTCCGCCATGTCGAATTCGGTTTCTTCGACATCCCCTCCCCCCTCAGTTTGGGAGTTACCGGAGTTGCGGAAACTAGGTTGTAGCCTCGAGCGAAGCTGATCAATATGGCGTTTCCATATTTTTCCGTCGCAGGTTTTCACCCGGTACGACCTGGGTCCAGTGGCTTGAATAACAGTGGCCTCGATCCACAACGGTTCGGCAGAAAGGTTTCTGGCGAAAACTAAGTCGCCTATCTTGAACTCGCGGCATTTTCCGCTAGATCCACAGGGTTTCTCTGGCTCATAAGACGGGTGAAGCCGGTCGAGGTGGGAGCGGAGTTTGCATCCCATCAATAGTTCAGCTGGAGTCTTGTTGGTGACGCTGTGCGGAGTGATGTGTTGGAGAAGAAGTATTCTGTTTATCTTCAATGTCCCCATAATCCATTTTGTAGAGGGTCTTTTAAACAAATTGTACCATGCGCTCGGCTCTTCCGTTAGCCGCAGGGTGCTCTGGCGAAGTTAGCGCATGGCGAATACCGCGGTCCGTTAAGTATTGTTCAAAAGAAAGCGCGGTAAACTGGGGTCCATTGTTGGATACCAGAACGTCTGGCAGTCCATGCATCACGAATAATCTGTTCAACTTCCAGATGACAGACTCGGTTGTAGTACTTTTCATTTCGTGGATCTCGAGCCAGTTTGAGTAGGCATCCACTGTTAATAGGAACGTATGTCCCTTAGTAGGTCCCGCAAAGTCAATATGAATGCGGGACCATGGTCCCCGAGGTGTTTCCCATTCTGTCGGAGTTGCTTTTGGTGGGGCATTGCTAACTTCCTGGCACTTATAACAAGTCTTTACCCAGGCTTCAATTTGTTTGTCGATGCCCGGCCCCCACGTGTAGCTTTGTTTGTCGATTCTTGAAGAGAATGAAGTCGTCAGGGGTTTGATCTACTGGCCATCCTTGTTCGACCCAGCTAAGAACCTGCTTTAAGATAGGATCACATTTTGTTTCGATCGCGATATCTCTAGCGGTCAGCGGCAGTGAATGCAGTGTTTCAATCTGGAGCGTTGTAAGGGTTGGAGCTGGGTCATCGATGGTTTCCAGAAGTGGTGCATGGCTCAATGCGTCAGCGTGGGGAATGGCTTTCCCCGGGCGGTGCTGCAGCTTATAATTGTACGCAGCCAAAAACTCCGACCAGCGAGTCATTCTAGGTGATAATATATAGGGGGTTGGCTTGTCTCCCGCTATAATCCCCAGCAAAGGTTTGTGGTCGGTAACAATAGTAAAAACTCATCCATAAACATATTCATGAAACCGTTTTACAGCAGATACAACAGCAAGAGCCTCTTTATCGATTTGACGATAGTTACGTTCAGCCTTTGATAGAGTTCTTGAAAAATAGGCAATAGGGGCTTCACTTCCGTTTGGTAACACATGGCTCAAAATGGCCCCTACTCCAAAGGGTGATGCATCACATGTGATTGTTAAAGGCAAAGTCTCGTTATACTGCATTAAAACAGCATCTGAAGTTAATAGGTTTTTCACTTGTCGGAATGCGTGCTCCTCTCGGTGCCCCCAAACCCAGGTTGCTTTTTTATCGAGAAGCCGATGTAGGGGTCGGCTATGGTCGCTTTGTGGGGCAGGAAGATATTGTAAAAATTAATAAGCCCCAGGAAAGCTTGGAGATCAGTTTTGTTTCTGGGTCTTGGGGCGTTCTTGATTGCCCTTAACTTGCTACTGGTGGGGTGAATGCCTTGCTTATCGATTAGGTACCCCAGGAACTCTATCTGTACACAGTTGACATTTATTTTTTTTAACTTTAAGGCCAGAGTCTTTAAATTTCTGGAGAACGAGTCTAAGACGCTCCTTTAGTATTTCTCTATTAGGGACAGCAATTAAAACATCATCAAAGTATGGTATGACCCCTTTTATTCCCTGTAACAGTCTCTCCATCAAGCTCTGAAAGATCCCTGGGGCCACGCTAACTCCGAATTGGAGTCGGTTGCACTTAAAAGTGCCTCGGTGTGTAATGATCGTTTGTGCCTCTGCTGTTTTTTTATCTACAGGCAGTTGTTGGTACGCCTGTGCTAAATCCAATTTAGCGAAGAATTTTTCGTCCCCCAGGGAATGGAGGAAGTGTTGTACCATCGGTACCGGGTAAGCGCTCTGTTGAAGGGCGTGATTCAGGGTGGCACGGTAGTCCCCACAAATCCTTAACGATCCATCCGGTTGGATGGGTGTTACGACTGGGGTTTCCCAAGGAGCATGGTCGGTTGGTTCTAAAGCACCCTGGGCTATTAATTTATCAAGCTGCTCGTCAATCTTTGGTTTAAGGGCAAAAGGGACTTGACGAGGTTTAAGGCGGATGGGGGCCACTTCAGGGTTAAGGCTAAATGATATCGGGGTCCCCTTGTACTTGCTTAGTTTGTCTGCAAAAACGTCCTGGAATTCCTGGACAAGGGCCTCCTCCCAGTTGTCGCTACTGGTCTGATGAATGCCGGCTACCTCAATCCCAAGTGAAGCGAACCATTGAAGGCCTAACAAACTAGGCCAATCACGGTCGACAACGGTCAATGGTAAGGATGCAGTATGATTTTTGAATGAGACCTGGACTAGGCTTGATCCAACGACCAGAATTTGGTTTCCTTGATAGTCCTTGAGAATGATTCTTTGGGTTCTGAGGTCTTGCCGCCGGACGGCAGGGATCAATTGTTTCAGGGTCTTCCAGGAAACCATCGAGAGGGACAATCCTGAATTGACTTCCATCATGTAGGGCTGGTTTTCGATGGCGACCTTCACTCGGATTTTCTTTGCATCTAATGATGATGCGTGACCAATCGTGATGGTTTGGTGTGCCTCTTCTCATTTTGTTGAATGGGCTAGTGGTTTATTTCTGTAGGAGTGGTTGTTCCATTGGTGGTTCAAATGTTCCTGATTCACAGGACGACTTCCTGTGGGTTGGCGATAGTTGGTCCCCCTCTGAAATGGGCTGGCTCCTATCTTGCTTCGACAGACCTTTCCGATGTGGCCTCTCTTCCCACAAATATGGCAGAGCGCGTCGAGGAATTTGCAGTCTGATCGTGGGTAGTTTGCCCCACAGCCTGCGCATTGATATTGCAGTCTCTGGTTATGCTGGTGGCGTTGGTCTCGTTCAGACCGGAGCCGGTTGAGTTCTTCCTCATCACTTTCTGATGACGATTCGAGGTCCTCGTGGTGGGTTGCTGTTGTATGTCCCTCAAGGCGAGGTGAGGTTTCGCTGGCAAGTTGGCAGAGCGGGGCGTTGGTGCGGCGCATTCGGGCAGCCGACTTCCTGGTTGCTTCTGCTGCGGTAGCATCAGCGATGGTATCTGCAAGGCTGATGTCGCCTTTCGCCATCATCTTACTTTGCACGTGCGGTGCATCTAATCCCAGAACTATTCGGTCTCTGAGAGCTTCTTCGAGGTCGGCAAACCCACAGAGGCCTCCCAGGTTCCGGAGATCCGCAATGAAATTTGCAACGCTTTCTCCTTTCTGCTGGTCTCTCTGGTAAAATTCATGTCTTCGGACAAGCGTTGGTACGGTAGGTGCATAGTGGGCCCGTAGGAGGGGCTCGAGGACGTCCCAGTCCATGGATTTCACCTCAGCCGGTTTCGCCAGTGCCTTCGCCATCTTGAAAACGGCAGATCCGCAGTGAGTCAAGAATACTCCTCTCTTTTTCCCAGTAGTGGCATCCCTCAAGTTGTTGGTCTCCAGAAACATCTGGAACCGGTCCATGTATGAGTCCCAGTCTTCTTGTGCCGGGTCGAATGGAGCGGGTGGTATGGTGCCGCCGGTCATGGTTTCCACCGTTGATGCGCCTTCAGCCACGTGCTCTGTTTAGTGCTCTGTAGTGTTCAGTCAGCTCTGACGTCTCCACATCCCATCCTCGTCGCCAGTGTTAAGTTCTGCGCATGGGCGCAAGGAACGGAGATGAGACGGTGAACAGTGAACTTCAACTCTTTATTATACATTCTGAACAACTTTATTTGAGTATTTTATTAGTTCACAACACCAAGCATTGGATGTCGAAGCAGAGGGAAGGCCTGCAGGACTGCAAGGCCAGGTAGGCCTTGCACTCTGGAGGCTCAGCAGGCTGAGATAGTCAGCCAGTTCCAGGCCATGATGCACTGGAACAAGGCCCTCCAACTCTTCACCACCAGCAGCATTTCTTTCCAGCCTTCACCCAAAGCCCTGCACCAGGAGGCTGAAACAGACCTTGTCAGAATTTCTGCCCCCCCCGACCCACAGAAAAAGACCTCAAAGGGGAGGCTCTCTGCAGTAACACAAACATCCATTGCACGTATCAGGCCCAGGGGCTGTAATTTGAGGACCCCTGATTTCGTGCAATATAAAAAATGCAAATAATTTTTCTCTGGACCACCAAAATTTTCTTGCGGATAACCAGTGGTCCATGGACCACCAGTTAGTGACCACTGCTTCGGACCAGTCATTCTCTCTCATTGGGTTGTTGCTGTGGAAAAAGTAGGAAGAGAAGGTGTGTTGGATATGATTGCTGCCTTGAGGTATTTGTAAAAATAATAATGGCAGGATACAAATAAGCCAAATTGCCATTTGATTCTTTCCTTCTTTGGTAGTAGCTGAAGAAAGCAACAATAACTGTGTTTTATATGATTTGGGAGTTGTAATCTGCTAAAGTTTTCAAAGAAAGGATAAGAAACAGCAATCTCAAATGTTAATACTTATGTGGAGAATGGGCCATGGCCAGAAGATGTATGGGCTATTTGGAGAGTAAAAGGAAGATGGCCTTAATGGAGATAGACATGTCCTATTATCAAAGTGATTTAGAAAAAATATTATCTTTTCTTTCCATTGGAATAGGGGTGAAATATGGAATTAAAATTGCATTACATTTATGCGTAAGTCCTCATCTCCAAATGACAGGAAATTGTAATTTAATTGTACGGTCAAAGGGGCTATTGAGAAATAAAACACAGGATTGCCACCACTTCCCTAAACTAGCCAAAAAAGAACCTTTTGAAATATACATCTAGGTTCTGCCTATTTTTTCTTAATTTGGCGGTAGTGTTGCTCTGAAACAGTTATTTTAGACCAGTATTTTAGTCATGGTTTTCCTCAGTGTTGCTGTTCTAATCACATGAACCATGTTCTGAAAGATTTTCAGTGGCAAATTATCATAGGAAAAGATTGCCTCTCATGGGATCAGTCTGAATTTTGTTTAGAGGAAGCCAAGACATCCTTGAATTTTGATTCAGTATAAATTGACTGAGAGGATAAACTACCTTGTTATCAAGAACTTCTTCTGAAAATGGTTCATGCTTCCAAAGCTAGGAATTATATAGCCGAGGAAAACCATCAAGGAGAGTGAAATAATATTTCTTTCTTGCAATTTAAAAATCCAAAGTACTTTTTTTTTTTTACTGCAGCATTAGGGTCAACTGGGTATTTACCAGGGATGGAATTCTACCAGTTCACACCTATTCGCTAGAACCAGTTGTTAACATTCTAAGCAGTTCGGAGAACCGGTTGTGAGAATAAATTACTGGCCTAATCCTGTAAGGAAGGCAGGAAGGAAACATTCTAGGGCTGCTCACAGAAACTGCCTCTCCGGTAACCCTTATTACATTCTTGGCAGGACTAGACTTCCTGTCTCAGGAACTTCTCTGGATTTCCTTCTTTGCTGGTACTTTGCTTGAACATGAACCATGTTCTGAAAGATTTTCAGTGGCAAATTATCATAGGAAAAGATTGCCTCTCATGGGATCAGTCTGAATTCTGTTTAGTTACAGTGGCACTGAAAAAAGTGACTTATGACCATTTTTCACACTTAGGAGTGTTGCAGCATCCCCATAGTCTTGAGAGGACAGGTGAGGAGATGCGTGCCTCAATGTGAGTGATATTGAGTTGGCCATACCCAGCCAATAATATGACCACTAACCTATATCCACCCAGTCACTTGACCACCTAGCCACGCCCACCACCTAAGCCATACTCACAGAACCAGTTGTTAAAAAATTTGAATCCCACCCGGTTGCAAGGCTTCGGAGGCGGCAGGAATCTGCTTCTCTGTGGGTCCCTGCTGCGCTCGCCGCTGAGGTACCCCTGATCCAATTGGATTTGGGGGTTGTCGCTGCCCCGAAGAGGCAGCAGAAGACAGAGGAGATCCGGGCAGGGGTCTGGGGATATCGCACCCCCTTTCCCCAGCCGGCTAGACTCCTTTTTCCTGCGGTGGTGGAGCGGCTGTCAGAAATGGCAGCCTCAAAGGAATCTTCAACCGGATAAGAGTTGTTCAGGAGGAAGAATCAGAAGGAGAAGTTTTCTTGGCTGAACCGGGACATTAAGATACTTTTAAACACCCTGGAAACCTGACTTTTGGATTGATACATCTGAANCTGAAAGGAAAGTTCACTCCCCTTCCTTACGGAGAAAGCAAATGAGCACTGAAAAACCTGCTGCTTTAAGATAAAAACAAACTCATTGTTATAAGTGGGAAGGAGAGGACTAAAAAAAAATATTTTAAAACTGGTTGGAGGAGACTCTTGGAAGATTATAAGACCAACAACTAATTGTAATATGGCTTTAAAATATATTTGGGATTTTGCCCCAGGAGGAAAAGTTGCAAA
>BHEV01056782.1:0-11200 GCA_004319985.1 Emydocephalus ijimae
GATGTGGGAATAAACTTTGACTTCAGTATTGGGTAATGATTAGTCTAAGACCTTATACATACATGTCTGCCTAAGGGTTACCGAGATAAAGCAAGGAAATTAAAAGCAAACACCAGAAACATTTAAGCAGCGCAGACAACTGTAAACAATTCTGTGTACTATATGTAATTATTTTAATCCACAATGTGAATGCTTACTATGTACAAAATTCTCAATAAAAGGGAGCACTAGAATTTGCTCTGGACTCCCATCCNCTCATTCTTTCCATGGGAGACCACCACAGGACAATATGTCCTTCTGTCCAGCTCCTGGCTAGCTGTTCTTATAGGTTGTCCTTTTGCCTATAAAGCAGTTCTACAATTGTTGTGTTGCTACTTTGGTGAAGAAGTTTTAATAAAATTGCTGTCAAGACAATGGATTCTTTCAAGTAAGTGTGTGTGTGTGTGTGTGTGTGTATCTGTCGGTGGGGTGGATGGGTAGGAATGTATATACATAAATATACTCTCCCTCCCTCCCTTCCTCTCACATGTGTACACATACATAACAATAGCACATAGACTTATATACTACCTCATAGTGTTTTCCTGTAAGCAGTTTGCAGAGTCAGCATATTTCCCCCCCAATAATTTGGGTCCTCATTTTACTGATCTTGGAAGGATGGAAGGCTGAGTCAACCTTAAGCCAATCAGGATTGAACTCCTGGCAGTGGGCAGAATCAGCTTGCAGTACTGCATTATAACCACTCCACCATCATGGCTACTGTATGCATGCACAAACATGTGTAACATGCATCAGTTAACATATATCACTTACAACAGGGGTGTCAAACTCAACTCCTGTGGGCTGAATCCAGCCTGCAGGGGTGCTTCGATCTGGTCCATGGGGCTGACCTGGAAACAGCAAAGGACCGGCCCGTAATGCCTCTACCAGTGAAAATGGGGCTTGGGAAGGTTGCATCTAGCCCTTCCGAGCTTTGTTTCCACTGGCAGAAGATTGCAGGAAGCCATCGTTGCTGAAACTGAGTTCACGAGGGCCATGCACAGTCTTCCCAAGTTCTGTTTTCACTGGCAGAGGGTTGCAGGAAGCTGTCACAGCCCAAAATGGAGCCCGTTTTCACTAGCAGAGCACTTGGGCTGCCACAGGCGCCCCCGACATGAGTGACATTGAGCTGGCCCCACTGACCCTGGCCACTCCCCACACATCCCTAGGTCAAACACAACCCTGATGCAGCCCTCAATGAAATAGAGTTTGCCACAAGACAGAGTTGCTTAAGATGGGTTTGCTGCATAAAGATAAAATGTTAGGCTACCACACATATATCAAAATTATTTCTCCAAATGCTGAAGAGGTTGTCCAAAAAAGCATAAATGTTTTCATTTGTGGTAATCATGTGATATAGTTATTACCTTTTCGCAAAAATAAAATAAAATTGAGAGTTAAATACCATCTATTAACTAAATAAAGAATTGAAAGTTCTCTGGAGTTGGATTTATTGCACTTACCATATTTTTCAGAGTATAAGACGCACTTTTTCCACCTCCAAAAGTGGATGGAAATTTCTATGTGTCTTATACAGCAAATGTTGCTGAAGCCCTGCCCACCTGCTGGCTCCCACCCTTCGGTCTCTGCCTCCCAGCAGTTTGCCTCCTTGCAGCAAACAGCCTGTTTCAGTGCAGCCTGATTAGCACAAGTAGCTGATTGTCAGTTGGATTGGCCTCCTAACAATCAGCTGTTTCAGGCTGCAGGGATTACCATTGCCTATTTCCACCTCCGTGTGCCACAGTTTATTTGCACCGTTTCTGGCCCCCGCATGCCCCATTTTCTGCCCATTCCAATCCCTACCTCCCAGAAGAGGCAGAAAATGGGGTGTGCAGAGGCCAAAAACAGGGCACGGGGAGGTTGAAAATGGGGCACACGGGGGCAGCAATAGGCTATAACAATCTCTGCAGCCTGAAACAGCTGATTGTTAGGAGGCCAATCCAACTGACAATCAGCTGCTTGTGCTAATCAGGCTGTACTGAAACAGGCTGTTTGCTGCAAGGATGCAAATTGCTGGGAGGCAGAGGCAGGGTTTTTTTTTCTTGTTTTCCTCAAAAGCTAAGTGCGTCTTATACTTCAGAACTTCTTATATTCCAAAAAATACAGTATTTACAGAACCAAACGATAAGCTTAAAAAGCTTAAAAATGATAAATTTATGATAATTTTTCATCTGTCTAGTAGCTTGACTTTTTATTTACATGATGGTCAATTTTTTATATTGTCTACATTTCCTTTTTTAATATGTGTCTTGGAATTATTTTAATGCAGTTGTCTGATATTGTAAAAGCAAAAATAAATAACTTTAAAAATAAATAAAATTGCAGCTTTATTTGTTGCCGACAATATATTTAATATTTAAACAAATAGCTCATATTAAGAAATTACTTTTGGCTAGTTTTGTAAGTAGTAATATCAATGTGCACATTAATTAAATTATTAAAAATTGATGCTCATTTAGAACAGTCCAGACAACACCCAGGAGGAAAAAAATTGACATAAAATAGATTGTAGTGTAAAATTGTAGAAATGAGAACAACTTTTGAGTAAATTATTATTGTTCTTTCTTGATAGGAAAATCAGTCAAATTGCTGTCATTTGGCAAAGTGAAGTTTCATTCAGTTCTGACTTAATGTGTTTCATAATATTAACTTTGATATTTTAAAATCAAAGTACATCCACTTCAGTGGTTGCAGAAAGAGATATCTAGAATATATCAGAACAGTATATGCAGTTCACTTTCCTATAAGCTCTCTAGAAAGATACTGATGTTATAGATGGCAGTCTTAGTAGAAGTCATAGATAACCTACATACAGGGGCCATGACATAATGTAACATTTGTATCTCTTTCTGTTCTGATAGCTTAAAGAACAATAGTCTGTAAATACTATAATAGATTCTAGATGTACCTTTCTGCAGCTGCTGAGCACCAGACATCTAAAGCTAATGTGCCATGTGTTGTTATTCTTCTTAAGATTTTTTTTATGCTGCTTTCCTGTACTCATCTACAGCACAAAGGTCCATGAGATTCTTTGTGGAAGGTTTGAACTCCATAGAACCGTGAAGTGGCACGCAGACCCATCTCCTGGCACACCAGCCATCTCCTGTTGGTCTTCTGGGTTCTGGCACAAGCATATACATTGGCCAGCTGGTCTTCGCATGAGCAGGAGCACCAGAAACTGGAAGAGCAGCTCCCCAGTGCATGCATACGTGTCAGGGAGCTGCTCTTCTGGTTTCCGATTCTCCCACTGGGGAGCTGCTCTTAGTTTAGTTTAGTTTAGTTTATTGTCATTGCACCTCGTACAACAAAATCAACCACCACCTTCAGTGCACATCATGACCATGAAAATAAACACAAACACACATCCTTCACACTGCACACATTGAATTGAAAACTCCAACACCACGCCAACACTGCATTATACAACAGAATTAAACAGAGCTATGTCAGCTTTGGAAGCCCTGGTATAGAAGCTGTTTTTCAGACTATTTGTCCTTGTTTTTATTATCCTGTACCGCCTGCCAGATGGTAATAGTTCAAAAAAAGGGTGCCCAGGATGAGATGGATCTTTAAGAATGTTTTGAACTTTCTTAAGGCAGCAGGAGCTATAAAGCTCTTCCAAGGAGGGGAGAGGGCAACCAATGATCTTCTGGGCAATGACATTAACCTTCTGGAGTGCTGTCCTATCTGCCACTGTGCAATTGGCAAACTATACAGAGGTGCAGTAAGTTAAGATGCAGCGGTAGAAGGTCACCAGCAGTTTTTCATTCAGTTGTTGTTTTCTGAGAAGTGGGTAGTATAATCTCTGCTAGGTCCTATTGATCAGTGCTGTAATGTGAGCACTCCAGGTCAGGTCCTCTTCCAGTTTCCCACGCTTCCCCTCAGTGCCAAAAAGATTTGCCAACATTACCATAGAAGAATATCCAGATACCTATATTTTATGTCCCATATAGGGTAAAACTGGTCATGTAGTGCCTGTAAATTCTGCATTACGTTATTGTAAACCACTATAAGTGATTACAGGATACGTAAGTTTGAAAAGTATATTTAAATTATATTCAAAATTATATCAAAATTATGGATTTTAAAAATATGTATTTAAAATATTTGTATTGATGATCTTTCTGCTTTATAAGGCTGTTAGAGTAAAGTGATTGAAGTAGCATAAAATTATTTATGGATACATAAATAAGTTACTAGAAAATAGACCTAGCTCTTACATTTTATTAATTAATAAAATTTATATACTAATCATCTCCCTATTGCAGTGACTCTAGAAGGTTTACAAATAAAAACTATAAAATCCATATAAAAAGAGAGAAAAATGAAAAGACAAAGTAAAAATAAAAACTATTAAAAAGATGGATGAAGCATCCTCTAGCCACTGAACATCCCCAGGCACCATGCTAAGACATGGTATATAGCTTATTTAACAAGCCATAATTGACTTAGTTCACATAATGGACTTTGGAAGCACTTTCAGTTCTTCATAGGAATATGTTGTGTTAGTCATGCTTTGATGAAGTACTTCTTTGACATGACACTCCACTTAGGGATTTGCATCTGAGCTGCTATGGTGCATCAAATCAGCCACTTTAATGATTTTCATCAGTCTTGTGTGAAGTACCCTAGCCAAGACAGATTTCTGTGACCCTAAAATTACAGTGTGTGCAAACTGTTGTACAATATTCATAAATGCACATGTCAGCAAAATAACATTTCAATGCAAATTACAACTCTGTATGGATAAGAATATGGCAGATGTTAAAGCTGGTTTTAGAAAAGATGTAGCAAGCTGATTCCTGCTGTAAAATTGTGAAAGCTAAAGAATAGAAAACAGTAGTTACAAGCGTAAATTGATTATAGAAAGCCTGGTCCAACACATGGAAGCCACAGGTCATAGCATCAACTTCAATGGCACCAAAACACTAGCCACTATAGAAAACCCCAGCCACAGAATCATCAGAGAAGCCATAGAGATTGAAAAAAGACCAGAAAGCATGAACAGAAGAGATGATTCCACCAGACTGTCAATCATTTGGAAGCCTGCACTCACAAACAAAAAAATCTCCACACCACAAGCCAGGCAAACACCTGGGCACAAACAGATCCCCCCTGATACCTCCAGCTCAAACACACCCCAGCCAGGCACCCAGATGGAACCCAGTTTCCTAACTAATGATAGCCGTCCATTTACCTGAAGCCAAGCTGCACTAAAGGCCTTCAATAAAGTAACACAATGCTGCCAGCCAATCAAGATACAAAAAGAGCCAAAAAAAAAAAAAAGACAGAAGATATCAGAAACACCAATCAAGCAGAACACAGCAAACTCCAAGACCAATAAACACAGACCAAGACTCTCAACCAATCAGGATGAAGAAAATACCATTCTGTCACAGCAATAGGCTGCCCCAAATTTAAATCTGAAACCACTGTAAAAGTCTAACTCACAGACGAACACTATACAGAAGCCTAATGATGGCAGATGGGATTCTGCTGAAACGTTGCTAAACTTTAAAAGCACAACTATAATGACGTGGGAAAATACCCGAACAAAGCTGAATACCAGATATATCTATATCTATATATCTGTCTATCTGTCTGTCTGTCTGTCTGTCTGTCTGTCTGTCTGTCTATCTATCTATCTATCTATCTATCTATCTATCTATTAGTTTGTACTATTTTTTATTCTTGCTGTCCTATCATCTAGCCAATTGTACCATTTTTTTCCAGGCTGTATAGTATTCTCTCCTTATTTATTCAGCCCATATACTTAACATATATTGAGCAGCTGGGTTGCGAAATAATATGGTTTTAAAACTGGAGGAAGAAACATTAATAAATTGAATTATGTTGATGACATTGTTCTGATAACTGAAAATACAAATGATCTGGAAGTTCTAGTAATTTGAGTCAAGGAACACAGTGAAAAAAGGAGGCTATTAATAAGACTGAATTAATGAATTGATGAACAGGTATATCAAGCAGCCGTAGAACTGACAGTGAAAATGCTGAAATGGTGGATAGTTTCTGCCTTTTAGGATTAACTTATCAAATTCAAGGGAATCACCGGTCAAGAAAAACCTTGCAGACTAGCATGTGGTAGGCATCAATGAGGTCTTCAGAAAAGAAATGTCATGAAGTGTTTTTGCACTTATATTATTCAGTGGATGGTTTTTACCTTTGACAAGCAATGAAAGCAAAAGTTGGATTTTGAAGAAGTAGGATAGAAAAAGCACTGATGCTTTTGACCTTTGGTGTTAGACAAGACTCTGAGAATGCCGAAGCTTACCAAGAAAACAAATAAAATTGTAGATCTTTTGAAAGGTTCGTAAATTTGGGGGAAGTGGAAGGAAGGAGATGAAGAGAATCACCAGTAGCAAAGTGAATGGATTTAATTACAGTGGTAGTGGGGTCACTTTTGGATGAATTGAAGAGCTGGATTGGGGACTGGCCATTCAACTGGATTTGGGGACTGATGGCATATAATCAGTCAGTCACTATTTATAAGCCATTTGGGTTTTGTAATCAAAACCCTTATAAATCATACTGTGACTTAGCAAGATTTCCTCAAGTAATGAGAAAACTCATTCAATTTATTTGAATTTCTATGGTGTGTACATGGGTGACTGAATCTCTAGCAAGACTACATAGACTGATGTGTCAGGTAATTGAACTACATGGACTGATGTGTCAAGCCACACATGCTACAATATTTAAGTCAGTACAAAATATGTTTTAATATAATCACTTTTAAAATAATTACATTGTAAGGAGAAAGAGCAGTTGGTAAATAGTTAAACACTTATTCCAAATAAACAAGATGAACAAGTTCATTAAAAGCAGCATTGAATGTGCTTACAATTAATTAAACTGTTACAATAGGTGATTAATTTTTTATTACATTGCCTACATTCCTAGCCGATTATTTATAAATAAATAATAAGTTCTATAAATAGGTAAATAGATCAATAGTAAGGGGGTTGATGAGACCCAATAACTTAGTTTGTTTGTTCTATTCCTGCCTTCATTCTGTCCCATTTGAATGAAGCTACTATATAAAGTTTTACTTGCACAACAGGAGTAGATGTAGCATTCAAAGGAAACTGCCACCATGAGATCATGTGTTTCAGTTACCTTGCATCATGCAGGTTTCTGATTCATGCTAATATGAAAAGCAAATGCTGGATGAACAGCCTGTAGGGATTTGTTGTCTGATTGGCAATATTCCAGGTGCTGCCTTGCCTCTTGGTGGAAAAATGCAAAGATAATAAATGTTGGGGGAGGGGGAGAGTTTGCTTAAATTTGGTTTTTATTTATTTAAAATGTGCCACAACTATTAAGGATCACACTGTCAGCATGGATCATTTTGCTCTGATTAAAATCAGATGCAGTTCTGATTTTAGAGTAGACATTAACAATGGCTTAAGGGAGCCTAGTAAAATGATTACTTCTGTAATGAATTATAAAAGCTTTTGGTATATTTTATGGAAGAGACTTCTCCAAACTGGTTCCTTTAAAGTGTTGAACTCTACTCTCTATTTTCACACATTGTAGTAACTATTGATAATAATATTTAGGGATAATGGGAACTTTGGTCAAATTAATATGGAGAGCATGTTGGGAAAGGATGGTACCTGCTATGTGGATGTCTGCCAACAATTTTATTTTTGCTTGTTCCATCAAATACTTTGTGTTACTTATCAAAACTATAATCTATGGTTCTGGGGTGAGAGTTTCTTGCCACAATTGAGGTCATTTACCTGATGCATTCTATGCTATAATTTGGATTATAATGTTTGAAAACTTTTACTCCTAAGCATATAGCCCAAAAAGCAATCTAATTGATGATATTTTCTCTCTCCACTTTTCCCCCCACCTACAAATCACTTTAAATTCTTAGCAGGTACAATGCAGACACTATGAAACGGTAGTCTTGCTTTCTGTCTATTCATCAAATTAAATTTAAAAAATGAACATTTAATATAATGTACAACATTAGGATGTAGAAACCATGTAAATGGTAAGATTACACAGGAAGAGTAATTTACACTGGAAGACTGAATTAAACATTGGAAACAAGATTGGAAGAGCAATATTTCTCAGTACATTTAATTTTCTATATCATATTATAATATGAATTTTAGGACAATTTTACAAATTCGGGTTTTATCATATATACCCAACAATGTAGTTGAATAAATAAATCTACTAAATAGATATAAATAGATAAACAAATTGATAAATTAAAAAAAAATATTTACTTTTACCAGCCTGATAGATTGTTGTGTTTTCATACAAATTAATCTTCACTATTTGAGAAATGAAATTAAAATATTTTTTCACAGGTTTTGTTTAAAAATTAAAGATTTTAAGAGAAAAAATATACTGTGCTGTATAAGGAAAACAGAATATCTGATTCTAATCTACTGTTCCCAAAACTTCATTCTGCTTGAAGATTTAGCATCCCAATACTTGACACAAAATAATTATAAAAGAGCTTAAAAATGTGCATAAATTATTCTACAGTTTTTAAATCATAACTCTAGCAGCTGGTATTAATTTGAAAAGTCCTGAACTGCTTCATTTCAGGATAGATGAAAACACTTTTTGTATACTTCAGAAAGATTGCAATTTATGAGTATATGTTTTTTGATTATTCTCTCTTGTAGTCACTTCTAATACATAATCAATGGCAGAACAGCTAATGATAATTTCCCGAACTGCAAGCCTGATTTCTAATGTTTGTATATAAAATTGGCCTGCACAATCAAAATTTCACATAGGTTTCTACTTATTATATATACTTTATGAAGCTCTCAAATCATAATGTTATGAATATCATATGCATCTACAGTAATATTTTATGTATTTCACTATTTTATGTTTTCAATAATAGGTTTATCCTGAACTGCAAATCACAAATGTTGTTGAAGCTAATCAACCAGTAACAATCCAGAACTGGTGCAAGCAGGGAAGGAAGCAGTGTAGGAGTCATCCATATATTGTTGTTCCATATAGATGCTTGGGTAAGTGTAATTATAAATGTTGGAAAGATAGCCTGTGAACGTAACTACATATTTGTGTGTGTGTGTGTGTATAATATGTGAGTGGATGTGTATACATATATGTATAGTTACACTTACGTATAGTTACACTTTAAATTAATAGTTAAAATAAAATTAATTAGTTTAATAAAATTAGTTAATTAGTTAAAATAAATAAAATAAAAATTAATTACATATATGTAAATAGTTACATATAGTTACACTTAAAATTTATTTTTTAAATTAATTTATTTTATTTCTTAAAGTGTCTATATATAATAATAATTATTGTTTTCCTATTATGACATTATGACACTTTAAGGAAATTAAGTTATTTTTTTTTTAAAGTCTAAATAGGAAAAAAATAAATATATATTATGTTTATGCCATTACAGTAATAATAGAATATATTCTACTTCTTGCGTTTTATACATTTATAAGTTGCGTGTACAATGACAGAAACAAGTTATTGTCAGTTATATTTTCTCAAATATCTTATTTGCTTTTCTCCCAGATATAAAATGTATTTAAAACTTATTCCTAAGATAGTGCATGTTCCTTCTTTCTCCAGTGTAGTCACCAAAAAGAATAGGAAATTTTTTGCTTTTTCTTTTTTTAATTAATACCATCTTGCTGTATCTGGACAAAGAATAGTTACTTTTAGTTATGATTACTTGAAATAAACCAGTTTATTGAATTATCTAAGCCAGCTTCTTAAATAGTCTAATATTGCTGTTAATATAGTATTAGCCTTAATTTGTTTATGAAGCACGCAGAATTAATTGCTGAAAATACCTTTGAAAGCTTTTCAATCTTTCAAAATCTTTTATTTATTTTTGTAAGTCTAGACTATCCAAAGATATAACACAGCTTGGAAATCAGAAAAACTCCATATTATGTATCAGATTTCAAATAAGAGAGGCTTGAATCACTGTTCTTTAGATACTTTATTTCTTCACATTCTGTAACTAGCTTAGTTTATACCAGGTATGTCAAACTGTATTTCTTCGAGGGATAGATCAGCAATGTAGTTCTCCACAGGCTGGTGGGGGGCAGAGAGTGGGGGGAGATGGGATGGACACCTCTTGCAACACCCTGCTGGCCAAAATGGGATGCTGGAGGAGGGGCCCATGAGGCCCCTATGTGATCCATTTTCGGCCTCCATGACTTCCAGAAGCATAGCCCGGTTTTGGCCAGTGGAGTGCTCTTGGAGGCCGGGGAGGCCAAAACAGGCCTTGTGCGGCCTCTGCATGCCCTGTTTTTAGCTGACAGAGTGCTGCTGGAGGCTGGGGAGGCCAAAAACAGGCCGTGGGCCCCCATGGCCTGTTTTGGCCAGCAGAGGCACCCTGGGCTGGTCCAATACAAGTATTTCCAATACTTTAAAAGTTTGTAAATGAATAGGTTTTGTCTGATGCTGTTGCTGAAGTAGTTTGACCAATTTGAATTAATAGTCTAGTTTTCAATATCAAATATTTATATATGAGATAGCTGTTCAATTCAATAACAATAATATTATTCCCTAAGCATGTGTTTGCTTATAAACCTTTTGTTCAAGCTTATAATAAAATGGGTGTGTTCAAATATTTTTTTCTTTCAGTTGGAGAATTTGTCAGTGATGCCCTTTTAGTGCCAGATAAGTGCAAGTTCCTTCACCAGGAAAGGATGGATATTTGTGAAACTCACCTGCATTGGCACACGGTTGCTAAGGAGGTATGTTGAAGTTCCTAGCCCTCTTTAAACTTAACATTTCTCTTGTGATGTTTAAAAATAAATAGAACATTGGCCCAGAAAAATTTCAGCAACATTTTCAGTTCTGAGTTTAGAACAATTTATTGCCATTTCATTAAAACAGAAATATTATCTTCATTCCAGCAGTTCTTTTTTTGTTTTCAGATTCATTCATAAATGTATATTTTCTTATTCTGTGAATACGTAAAGCACAGATTTTTAAAAATAATGTAGTCTAATGTCTTTTAAATGCTTGTTTTCCTGTCCCAGGCGAAACCACATGCCTGGAATGTAAGACTTTAGTTTAGATCAAGGGTCTTCAAACTTGGCAAGTTTAAGACTTGTGGACTTCAACTCTCAGAATTCCTGAGCTAACATGACTGGAG
>BHEV01056783.1:0-21860 GCA_004319985.1 Emydocephalus ijimae
GACTTGTGGACTTCAACTTCCAGAGTTCCTCAGCCAGCTTTGCTGGCTGAGGAACTCTGGGAGTTGAAGTCCACAAGTCTTCAAGTTGCTACGGTTGGAGACCCCTGTTCTATATTACCATATTTGGTACCTCTCCATTCCATCCACAAACTGCAAAATCAAGCTCTTCATTTGACTGGGATTTGGACTAATAAGGCCTGGCTCAAACTATCCCATTGCCACACAGGTTTATGTAACTCAAACTGTATGTATACAATGCTTTGCTTAAGTAAACTTTGCCAATGTGGTTTGCAAACTACAATTCATAGTTTAGTCTAAAAACTGTGGTTTACTCAATATTGATCGTGCAATTTGCAAGTTCAGTCACTATCTCTCCAATTTAGCCTCTCTTACAAAATCACATGACAGGTTAAAGTATGTTACTCTATTTCATGATAGTTTGGTTTTGGGGAGTGGTGGGGTTATTTTTAATTGTACGCTGCCCTGAATTGTTTTGCAAAGGCGTCTATAGATAGCAAATAAATCATTCCATCAATCAATTCATAGAAAAATATGAAATTTCCTTAAAGGAAAACAGAAGTAAAAATGTCAATACAGTCATAGTTGTTTGGATCTGCAGGAAAGAGAATACAAAATCCCTGTTCATGTAGATAATGTATAAACTATCGGGCAAAGCCTCTGCTTTGACTCGGAAGGATTAAAGCTGGATGGGAAAAACTACATGTGACTGCATGTCATTCAGATACAGAAGAGCAGGACCATCCCTAATCTAAAGGGACCCATGGAAGGAGCTGAATCTTCTGAACCTGCTTCAGCTCCTCCTGTACCTTTCTCCAAGCCCAGACATGCAGACTTCAACTCCCAGAATACATGCATGGCTGGGGAAACTTGGGAACTGAAGTCCATGCATCTGACGAGTTGGTTGCTGAGCTTGAGAAACACCTTGGGTGAAGTCTTTCCCACTGGAAACCTTAAAGTAGAAGAATAGTTCTCTCATGGTGTTGCTTAGTTTCTGGATTCCCATGGAAAGCTGGTAAAGTCTACATTCCGTTTCCCTCTCTTACACATCCCTTCTGATGTGAAAAAATAAGAGTGCCCTTCCGAGCATCCCTTGCTCTCTATGTGAATGGTGTTAGGAATGATAGTCACCTAACAGTTGGGTTGGAAATATATAAACCAGGATAGTAATTTAATACTGTATCTTTAAGAGAATGCTGTAAGTGTGATTGGCTGAGGTTCCTCCAATGGTCATAAGATGGAGCCAGAAACCTTGTTTGTCCCTCCTTGCATTTCCTGTTTTGCCGTATTGCCTGATCGTTGTTCTGCTTGGATTGCTGTGAGTCTTGCAACTGTTAGCAAACTCCGTTTACTGAACTTTGTTTATGATACTTGACTTAGTTTTTGGATTATCCCTGGACTGATACTAACTGCTTTAACCGTGTATGGATTGTTTGTTGAACTTTGTTTACCCGTTTACTGGAAGTAAAACCTACATTTTACGATTCAGTGTATCTGTATGCTGGTTATGTGTTATTCAACATCACTCTCACTACGTTTCCCTGAGTGCACTCATTCTCCTAATGGGGAATACCTCAACAAATAGGATCAACACAGGAATAACATATAAGAGTTTGTGACTAGGTTGGGCCTTCCAACTTCTTTTAAAAATAAAACACTTTTGAAAACAAAAAGCAATTCAAGCAAAATACACTACCAAAATGAACCAAATGAGTTTAAAAATGATTTCTACAATCAGTGAAATGATATAATTAGCAAAAGCTTTGAGGATAACAAAAATGAAGGGAGACTGGAGTAATATTAAGAGCTTCCTCCTCAAATTACTCCTTGCTTAACATCCATTCATTCAGTGATGAGTCAACGTTCAACAGTGCCCCAAAAAAGGACTTAAGATTAGTCCTTAAAAATTCAAGCCATTGTAGCACCACTTCAGTGATGTGAACAAAATTAGGGGCCTACTTGCAGATAGCCACATTCTCTGTTGTGACATCAGTGTGATTGTTTCTTTCAAAAAAATAATAACCAAAGCAACAATAACAATAATAATAATCAGGTAACATGACTGACTTTTGGCCACTGGCCTTCCTACTGTTGCCAGTAGCCACCAGCCCCTGGCCCTATCCACCACCACTGCAGTGCCCGTCACATTTCACGCCACTACTATACCAGCCACAGACTTCTTTCATGTCAGCACAGTTGGGACCTTCTTATATACTCCAGTTAGGTCCTTCTTATGAAAGTGGAGGTCTTGGGCAGGATACACAAGAGAAGCCCTAACTGGTACCTGAGAGACAACCTGGGGTAAAAGTAGCCCATGGCTAGTACAATACTAGAGTACTGTATGGCAGGCACAGCAGCTGTGGGCAGGGCTGGGTTGCAGGGGCAGCTGGCATCAGCGAGTACACCAGCAGTCAAAAAGGCAGTGATGGAGGAAAGGAAAGTAGATAAGGAGAGTTGAGGTGAAGCAGACCGATAACTTTTTCCAAAAATGGCTTGGATCCAGATAGGTCCTCACCTGACGACTACATGGGATTCAATCAACAAAAGCAATTGCAAATGCCATCACTAAGTGGAGTAGTTATATGATGTTTCACTTAATGATTGCATCACTTAGTCACAGTTGCCAGTTTCAGTTAGAGTCGTTAAGTGAAAATTACTTGTACACAAATGCAGGGAGTGGCATTACCAAGATCCTTATAAAGTTAATGAGTTGGTCCATCGTTGTCAGTGATCATCCAAATACTAACCTATAGCTTAACATGACACTCAGGGAGTCTCAATCTATACAGCAGTTCAAATATGCACAGTTCTCATTCTCCCTACCTGAGATGGTACCTAGTAGTTTGGAAGAAAAACACAACAACCATTTGAGAACAGTGGCATTTTAGAATTTAATACTCCTACATCAGGGGTGTCAAACTCGCGTCATCACGGCATTGTCACATCATGTGTCATGACTTTTTCTCCCTTCGCCAAACCGAGCATGGGCGTGGCCAGTGTGTGACGCATTCGGCCCGTGGGCCACGAGTTTGACAGAACTGTTCTACAGGAATGGGAACAGTATGATTTTCATTTTAATCTAAGAGTTAAAATTTACCAATGAAGTTCATTTCCTAACAATATTTTTGATATAAAAGATACTATTTGGGAGGGGCAGGAGGGGGCAGGTCAGTCAGCAGAATTTCATCCGGAGGGCTATTATTCCATTCTGACAGATCTCCAGTGAGAAACTGTACAGTGCTATGAAGGCAAAGATTTCCTGTTCACAGAAAACTTCTGGAGCCTGAATGAGCATTAATCTAAAGTGAAAATCCTCCTCACAGGGTCTCTGCTGCCAGCCTGCTGAGTTGTTAATTTTATCAATGTGCCCCATACAAGTGTGTGTGCTTCAGGGACACTCTGGAAGAGTAAAGCACGTATTAATTTCCACACCTCCCCAGAGCTGCCAAGGCCACTCTCATTAATCACAACCTGGACACAAACCATATTTACTTGCATCCTAGGGTATTTCATTTCTTGCCTATATATAAATAGAAGTAGCACAGGCCATTGGGCAATAATCTCTTTATTGTGCAGAAAGGCCTGCATAATGTCAAAGGTATTACTGTAACGGAGATGGCTTTCTATTAGACAAGACTGACTGAATCGGGGAGTGGGAGGAGAGAGAAATGTCATGTTAAGTTCTTATAAAAACAAGATACTACCTAAAATGCTCAAGTTATGGATCAGGGGTGAAATCCAATGTGGCATTTCTGCTGAAGAAACTGTTTCAGAGAATCACTAGGGGCTGGGAATGTTTCCACAGCCTGCAGAAAGCTTAGCTTTCTAATTTCTAATTGCTTAGTGTGGGATTTTACCCTATAAAACCTGACTGCATTCATATAAATGGTACTATTGTGGTGAAATGTTTAGTTCTTTACAGGACTTCCATTGTTGTTTGTTTTCTGCTGATAAATATCCATGGTTTTTCTCTACATTTCAGTACAGACTGTGTTGGCCTATATATCTACATACTATGTTAATCATAATTTGCTGAATCATGCTTTGTTCCATAAGCCGCAACTGATTGGGAATACACATTATACTTTATTAGCTGCATCTACCAATCACAATATCTGGATATGAACATCAACCAAAATCTATTATAATTTAGTGTGAAGTCACCCAATGCTACCTGCCCTGTCTTCCCTATCTTTACACAAGGAACTTGGGAAACTCCCCACTCCAATGCACAAGGCACTTTTCCACAGCCAGTTGTCAAATTCCTTGTAGCTTCTATTGAACTTTTGTGCCACTACAAGTGCCCTCATGGCTATCTCCTGTGATTTCAATGAACAAGGAAGCTGATCAACAGGAGAACCCTGACTCCATTTTCCCTTATTTCCTCACTGTATCTTCTTTTGTGACAGAATTCCTGTGACTGTGAATGAGCACAGATTGAGATGGGCAATGAAGGTGCAAAGTGTTCTGATTCTAGAGCAGGGGCGTCAAACTCAAGTCCTGCAGGCCAGATCCAGCCCATGAACTGCTTAGATCTGGCCCATGGGGCTGTCCTGGAAACAGTGAAAGACCAGCCCATGGTGCCTCTGCCAGCAAAAATGGAGCTCGGGGGGCCACACATGCCCCCCCAGCTCCGTTTTCGGCTGCGACAGCCTTCTGCAGCCTCTGCCAGTTAAAATGGAGCTCAACCTGGCCACACATTTCCCCGAGGTCACACATAACCCTGGTGCAGCCCTCAATGAAATTGAGTTTGATACCCCTGTTCTAGAGGCAGGAGTAAGAAAATCCAGAAGTCACTTCATCATTTCCTCTGAAACAGAAGCTCAATCAAATCTTAATCAGCTCAGTTTTTCAAGCCCCAAAATATCATATGAATTAGGATTTTTTTTTTTATGTGGAGCAGGGACCATTCTACTATTTTGTATTCGACTGTATATAACTTTCTTATTAAATTAATCATATTTTACACACTAGCTGTTAAACTACTTGATACACTAGTTTCTTCTACATTTCTCTACTTTTTGGTTCCAACACTAAAAGAGGTCATATTCACCCCCACCCAACACATTTATATATCTTTAAGGTGTTCTTTTTATGCCTCATCTTCTCCATGTCTCACTCAGAGATTGGGCGTTGGTCTTTACCTGACACGCCATTTCTCTTCGAGCTGCGAGGATCATCCAGAGAGTGGGAGGTGCTTCAGTCTGCGTCGTTGAAGGCTGAGCTTAATTACTGAGGAACGCTCCACCCTCCATCACGTGGCTTCCTTGCATTCCCCAGTTTATGCAAAGTTGAGAGTGAAGAGAAGGTCGTACTCTCATCTTACTATACTTGAGGGTTCATTGGCCGAAACAAGACCCCACCAGACGGGGTAATAATGAGGGTGGGGCTGGATGGAGGACCAATGCCCATTCTCCTTAGAGCCGCTTAGATCATCCAGAGTGGGACATACCAAAGCTTGGCTGTCCTACGGGAGGGACTCCATCTGGTTCGGGCGTCTCTGCGGGTCCTTGAGGACTCACTGAAGGACTCGTCTGCCAAACGAAGCCTCCGCCGAGGCAAATATGTCTATCTTATAATGCCTAATGAAGGGAGACAGGGAGGCCCAGGTGGCCGCCTGAAAAATATCAGTAATTGGAGCTTGAGTGGCCAAAGCTGCCGAGGTAGCTGCACTTCTGGTGGAGTGTGCTGTTATTCCGCTGGGTACTGGTAGAGCCTGAGACAAATAAGCTTTGGAAATAGTAGCTCTGATCCAGCGGCCGATGGTTGAAGGGGACACTTTGTGGCCCAATGTTTTGGGCTGAAAGGAAAGGAATAGGGATTCGGACCTCCTAAAGGGCTGGGTACGCTTAATGTAAATGCGGAGGGCACGTCTCATGTCCAGGGTGTGCCAAAGCTTCTCCCTTTCCCGCAAGGGATTGGGACAGAAGTTCGTAAGCGTGAGTTCCTGTGCCCTGGGGGAGGCTGAGTTGACCCTGGGCAAGAAAGTAGGGTCTGGCCGGAGAACCACCCAGTCGGCATGGAAGATGCAAAGGTCCTTCCTCACCGACAAGGCTGCTATCTCCGATATTCGGCGAGCCGAAGTAATGGCCACCAGGAACACGACTTTGAATGTTAAAAACTGGAGGGTAGATTCCCCGAGAGGCTCAAAGGGGTGTTTAGTAAGGGACACAAGGACCTTACTGAGGTCCCAGGTAGGATATCGGTGAACGGTTGGGGGGCACAAGTTAGTAGCTCCTCTGAGGAATGCCCTAATGCGAGGGTGGAGGGAAAGGGGACCCAGATTTGTCACTAGCGATGACAGTTGAGAAGGCTGCGACCTGACGCCTCAAAGTGTTAGGGGAAAGTCCTTTCCTCAGACCTTCTTGGAGGTATTCCAAAACTTGAGCGATGGAGGGTGAAAGCGGGTTGACCTGGAAATTATGGCACCACTTGCAGAAACTATTCCAAGTGGCATTGTATATTTGGGTTGTTGAGGGCTGCCTGGCGGCTAAAATGGTATCAATAACCTGGTCAGAGAGCTTCTCCTTTCTTAGATGTTCCCGCTCAACCTTCAAACGGCTAACTGGAACCACTGAGGATCTGTATGCTGGAGGGGGCCCTGAGAAAGGGAGATCCTGTTCGGGGGGATTTTCCAGGGAGTGGCCACCGATAAGATTGTGGAGGTCCGCAAACCATGGGCGTCTGGGCCAGTAGGGGGCCACCAGAATCAGTTCTGCCTTCTCGTAAATGAGCTTCTGGATGACTCTGGGGACTAGGGCTAATGGAGGGAAAGCATATAGAAGCCATGTGGGCCGGGGCAACGGAGGGTGTTGTGATTCTCGGCCCCGTGGGAGGGGTACCTCGAGAAAAACCTTGGGAGTTGTGTGTTGAGGGGGATGCGAGGAGGTCCACTGTCGGGAGACCGAACATCATGGTCGCCTCCTTGAACAGCGACGGGTGGATGCACCACTCGGACTGGTCCACCGTGGCCCTGCTCAGCCAATCTGCTTGGGTGTTTGAAGCCCCTGAGATGTGTTCGGCTTTGAGGGAGAGGAGATTGCGCTCCGCCCAAGGCAGAGGCGCTCGGCCTCTCTCATCAACCGTATGGACTGGGTACCCCCTTGCCGGTTGACGTGAGCCTTGGCGGTGACGTTGTCCGTGAGTATAAGGACATGCCGCCCGCGTACCTGAGGGAGGAAGTTGCGCAGGGCCAGGTGGATGGCGTGGAGTTCCAACCAGTTTATACTGCATGCCCGTTCTGCCTGCGACCATCTGTCCTGTGTCGTGAGCGAGTGGATGTGAGCGCCCCATCTGGACAGGCTGGTGTCTGTGGTGAGGGTGAGGCATTGGGGCTCCTTGAAGCAATGGCCCTTGTTGATGGTGGGACTGGTCCACCAGAGGAGAGACGTGAGGACCCTTGGAGGCATCTTGGCCGTGGCCTTTGAATTGCTTCTGCCAGATCTTTGGAACGGGAGCAGGAACCACTGTAGGGATCTGGTGTGTAAACAGGCCCAGGGAACAATGGAAATGCATGAGACCATTTTACCTAGTAATTTAGACAATTCTAACAGTGTTACCTTTCTTGATCGTCTGATATGTTTGACGGTTTCCTGGATGCTAAGGAATCTTTCCGAGGAAAGGAAGACTTTTCCTTGAACCGAGTCAATAACGGACCCCAAGTGGGTTATCCGGGTAGATGGTAACAATTGGCTCTTTTGCCAGTTTACTAGGAACCCATGGTCTTGGAGGGCAGAGAGAGTAGCTCTGGTATCCTTCTCTGCTTGGAGTCTGGAGTGAGACAGGATGAGGATGTCATCCAGGTAGCAGTGGAGACGAACCGGGAGGTTCCTGAGGTGAGCTGCTAGAGCTGCGAGGACCTTAGTGAAAATTCTTGGGACAGAAGCGAACCCAAAGGGAAGGGCCACATATTGGAAGTGGCGGTGGTTGTAACAGAACCTGAGGAATTTGGAATGGGAGGGCCGGATTGGTATGTGAAGATATGCTTCTGAAAGGTCTATAGAAGATAGCCAGTCCCCCTGCCTGATGCCCAGTAGAATGGACTGTAAGGTGTGCATCTTAAACCTGCGGTGGATCAGGTAACGGTTAAGTCGTTTCAGGTCTAGAATAGCCCTCCATCCACCTGAGGATTTGGGCACTACGAAAAGGTGGGAGTAAAAGCCTTGCCCTCGTTGGGAGGGTGGGACGGTTGGATAGCCCGTATGTTGAGGAGATGATGGATAGCGGAATCCAGTGAGCATAAACTGGGGAACGCAAGGGAGCCATGTGATGGAGAGCGGAGCATTCCTCAGTAATTAAGCTCAGCCTTCAACGATGCAGACTGGAGCACCTCCCACTCTCTGGATGATCCGAACGGCTCTAAGGAGAAATCTGTTATTTTATACTCCTTACAATTAATTTAATATCAGATCCTTGGTCCCAGCAGCCAGAAGGTTTGATGAGGCAAGAACCCTGTAAATAGGCAAATGGATCACACAAAAACTCCACAGAATCACAATAGGAAAAAAATACCCACATTTACTATGCTTTCAAATGTACTGAGGCAGACATAATTTGACTACTCTGGTATCCCTGAGGTCCAGAACTGTTTCCAACTGACTTAGAATTCTCATGTGGAAATCCTCTAAAAGAAGTAATGCTGAGCTGAAAACTGCTCTGGAAGATTCCCAAAATTTTCCACTGTGAAAGAGGTTTAAGTTTTTCTGTGTTCTTCTGAGAAATTCTACGATACTCCACTGATATTTTTTGTCTTTGTTATCGGAGAAAACTACTGCTGGCATTATTGTTTTCTGGTACACATTGTTCTGTAATCCTGGAGCTGGATGTTTATACTTTTACAATTGTAAACACCTAATGTGAGAAGTTACCACATGATTTATTTCCTTGGATTTAAGTCAAATCTGGGAGTTACAAACTGCTGAAAGGAGAATCGTGCAATGAATGACCTTTGCACACCTGCTGGGCATGGCACAACAAAATAAGTGTAAGAACATAATATTCTACCTAGTAAATGTCACTGAAAGTCTCACCTTTGAAAAACAATTGAAAGAAAATAGTCTTTGATTAAACTAAATAAGGACTGGCAAGAAATATATTTACAGAGGCAATTGTGAATGTAAAATTTAAAACTTCAAGCTATTTCTTTAAAAATTTAGTTAGCTGCCAAATTCTCAATAATGCAATTTGCAATATATAGGATGTTGAATTACAATATACACGATAGATGATGAAAACTCACAACAAAGTCACAAATTGATTACACGAAGCTACAGCTAATAACAAACTGTTTCAGAGAAATTGCTGTGTCATCATTGCATCATTGAAACCTGGTTAAAGTATTCCATCCCGGATAGTGCTTTTAGCTTGGTGAACTTTTGACATTTCAACTTATTTTCTTTGGAGAGCTGACATCAGAATTTCATTTTTTAATGTGTGCTAGTGTGTTCACAGAAAAAAAAAGTGACAATAAAGCTTATCTTACCTTATTATTAGTGGGGCACATATATACTACACCTCGCAGGATTGGCTCATTAAACAAGCTGGTTGCTACACCCAAAGATGATTGAAACCTCAATAGTCCTCAGTAATTTTTGTGCATGTTGGTGGAGCTCTTCTTGTTTCCTGCAAGGAAGCCTGATACAATCTGTTCAGATTAGCATTCTTCTTACCTTTACAGCCCAAATGGACTGGTCCAAAGGATGGAAAAGTTTGAAACAGAAGCCATCTTTTTTGGAGGGTCTCTCAATGAGCTCACAAGAATGAAGCAAAATGGTGCCCACCCACTGTCCACTTTTTGGAGTTTTATAGATTAGGAGTACTCCAGGTTTTAGTACGCACCACAATTTAGTCCAGCTCTTCAGAGTGCCACGTATCTGGAGAACAAGAATAGGAAGAAATATTCTAAACCAGGGGTGTCAAACTTGCGTCTTCATGGTGGCATCAAATGACATATCACAACTTTTTTCCCCTTTGCCAAACTAGGCATGGATGTGGCCAGGGCGCAACACATCTGGCCCATGGGCTGCAAATTTGACAGCCCTGGTCTAAACCAACAAACAGCTTTCAGTTATTCCAAGTGTCTTATTTAGCTCAACTACATTAAATATTTTGAGGTTTAAACCAAACTTCCAGTTAAACTTTCTGAGAAGAAATTGGAGAGGTTATCTCTTAAAAAGTTAATGAAGAATTTTCCCCTTTGCTCTTAGATTCAAGTGTTTATCCTCAACCCCAAATCACAGTCACATTTAAACAAGAAGTGCTCCCTTGAATTCGTACAGTCTCTCACTTCTGGCCTAAATGAATCTCTGTATTTGTGCCTTTGAGTTATTCTTGGCTCTTGGGGACTGCCTGGACAAGTCCATGTCATTTTCTTGGCAAGCTTCTTCAGAAGTGATTTGCCATTGCTTGCTTCCTAGGGCTGAGAGACAGGGACTGGCTCAAGATCAGATGGGTTTGTGCCTAGGATGACACTCAAATACAGTCTCCAAGTTTCTAAATTGGTGCCTTAACACTATACCAAACTGGGTCTCAGGTAGATATTACTGTAGGCTATTTTTGTTATTTATGTTGTATGTGTATGACAGAAGTGTAAACTGCTCAGAGTTTACTAATGATTGGAATGGCATTTAGGTACAACCAAACAAATTGTATTTTTTAAAAGGAAAAGATGGGAATAATAGCTGTAAATCATACAAAAGCAAGGGTGATCTTTGTTAAACAATTCAAGGATGCTATCAGTCCCACTGATAATATTCTTCCTTCTTTTAAACTGTGCTTCATCTCCCGTTTTGCCACAAAAAAAACCTTGGACATGACCTCTATCTTGGTTACGACTTCAAATATATTGCTTGTTTCCCAAGAGGGCTGTTTTAAAGCAAGAAATAAATTTTGGGTAGAAAGTAGTGGCTGAATTATAATGTATAATTCTAAAAACTGTTCAAACTCCTGAGCTACATATTGTTAAAATGGCATTTTGCATCAAATTACCTTCAACCAATCTGCCATAATGACCACACGGGGATCTTTTAAAGCACTAAAGAGCTGCTTGGTGGCTTTTTTCTTCTCCTGCCTGTAGTTTTTTTTCTGGACCTATTATATTATAGAGATAAAATATCAGTTAGGAACACATTTTCTCTGTTTTTCTACTACTCGCAAGAAGGCAGACAAAACAAAGAAGATAGGCTATGTCCCCCCTTTAAAACTTTACAGTTGTATAGCTATTCCAACCAAGAACAACCTCTGTTGCTCATTCATACAGTATAAGAAATCCTCACAGAATTAGGGGAAAAGTAAACAGGAGTACATGTGATACCCTGTGTCTTCAGGAGAAGAATATGATAAATTTTCATTATTAAGAAATAATTTTGAAAATAAATGTTTAAAATTTGAAGAATATACCAGAAATCTGGAGGTTGAATTGTGTAAATATTGGAACCACCAGTCAAAATTAATAGATGTTTAGACAACAGCTACAACTGTCATCATGGCATGCATAAAAATATGGGCATACTATCAAACAAGGTTCATGACCCTGCAAATAGCTTTATTGTGTACATTATGCAAATAGTTTTAGTAACAAAAACACCTGCTCTCATATTGATATTGTGAAAGAATTCTGAAGAGCCATATACAATAGTGTGTGCACATGGCTGCAACAACAATTAAAAATTAAGGAACTATGGCTTGGTGGTGACAGGAAATATTGGCCTTCCAGATATCGTGAAACTATAAGTCCCAGTAACCTAGCAGTGGGACCAAAGATTAGGGATGCTAGAAGTTATAGCTTAACATTTACAAGAGATCTTAAATTCAATTCCTGAAATTTCCCACTCAGACAATACGGATATAAAAAGCACCTTAAGTTCCTGTAGACTGTAAAGACTGGATTCATTAATCTAGTGAACAAGACAATCTGCTATACAAAACTATATATATAGCAAGGTCTAAAACATGCAGAATCCAAATTGGAATCAAATAAATAAACAAATCACAATTATGAAAATTGGAGAATAATAAATGCAAGGCAATTTCAGAGATTAGAAGACATTAGCTGTCAAGGCTATTTTGCATACTATTTTCTGCTTGGCATAGTAACATAATGTATATTCGTTTGCCTATGGCAACTGAAGAGTGGTCCGTTTGTCATCCTGCCTGCCTGCCTGCCCATCCATCCATCCATCCATCCATCCATCCATCCATCCAACCATCCATCCATCATCTGTCAATCAATGCGGAACAAAGGCTTCAGCTTAATCTTCTTCCATCTACCTTTAATGTTTCCTTCTTGTTATTTCTTCCAGTAGGAGATACACACTCCTTATCAGACCCATTGCAAAATTTGTGCTCTGTCTATCAAAAGAAGAAAAAACAGGAATTAGATAAATATGAAATCATTTTAGAAAAGAGCTTTTTTATGATAATGAACTAAATGGGTTGGTAGGAACATTTGTAACATTGAAACACTGAGAGAATATGGGCACTGTGAAATGGCTAGCATGGGTAAGAGCTTCCTATTTAGAAAATATTCACTGTAGATGGATGTGGATGTCACAAAAACCTCATTTACCAGATGTTAAATGGGTAAGTTTATTCCCTGCCATGACTGCCATCCTGTCCCTCAATGCATGATGATGATAAGGATGATGATTACTGATGATTTAATACATCAACTTATAACTGGTCACTTAATGACCAGTCAAAATAAAACAGAGCCCGTAAAAGCTACTTATGACCCAGTTCTGAAGTTACAACGCCACACCTAAAGTCATGTGACCATATGTACGACTGTTATGACTCATGGCTATAATTGCCAGGTTCAATTGCAGTTATAAGTCAAGGATTACCTGTCCACATAAATGTTCTCCCCTCCTCCCCCTATCCTTCCACCATGGGGAGAGGAGGGAACACTAGTACAACAAAAACCAAGTTGTTAGAAATGTCGGGGGGGGGGAGTGGGGGGGGCGGAATTCAAAGGTATACAATTTGCATACCTTTGCACACATACAGACAAATTATTACAATATAGTTTTTATGGAACAATTGTAACCACATGAAATTATATTGTTCATTCTTTCTATTGCACTGATCGAGACTGTACTGTATATATTTTCATGAAGTCTAGCTTTGGTATCTGGAACACAAGTCTTTTTCCAAGAACACATAACAATCTATTTTGCAATGCTCAAGGAGTGACATTGCCACACTTTTTATAAATAGATTCCAATTTGTTAACAGCACATTAATATATTTAAGTCGTATTACTAAAAACTGATTCACAGTATCAACGAATACAGAAACACCACAAATATAACCAAAGTTATATTTAGCATGCCATAATAGTATATACCTCCAATATAGTGTTAGCATGCCATAAAAGTACATATCTCCAATATAGTAGAGCAGATTAACTTTTGGGGGGACAATTGCTCTCAGGGCTCCAATAAATATCTAAAATATGTATAAATTTTATGTATACTGAGAACATTTGCACCAAGACAAATTCCTTGTGCGTCCAATCACTCTTGGCCAATAAAGAATTATATTCTATTCTAAATATGACAGATAGGCCTTGACTTATAATCACAATTGAGCCCAACATTTATGTTGTTAAGTGAGATATTTGTTAAGTGAGTTTTGCCCCATTTTATGACTTTTCTCGCCACAGTTATTATGTGAATCACTGCAGTTGATAAGTTAGTAACACGGTTAAGTGAATCTGGCTTCCCCATTGATTTTTCTTGTCAAAAGATCATCACATGACCTTGGGACACAGCAGTGGTCATAAGTATGAACCAGTTGCTAAGCATCTAAATTTTGACTACTTGTTCATGGGGCTGCTACATAGGTCGTAACTGTGAAAAATGGTCAGAAGTCACTTTTTTCAGTGCTGTTGTAACTTTGAATGTTCATTAAGTGAACTGTTGTAAGTTGAGGACTGCCTGTATTTTGATGAATAATGTTATCTTAAGGTTATAACAAACCTATTTAACATTCCTTCTCAATAGTGTCTCATTTTATCTTTGATGTGGGGGGAGAAGGAAACACATTTCCAAACACAGCATTGGACTTAAGCTATCTACTATTTTTATTTTCTAATAACGCCTCTGAAACCTGCAAGTGATCTGGCCTGCTTAAAGCTATTGTGGATTGACATTACATTTGAAAGTCACCTTTAGAAATAAATGGAGATAATAGCAAGGCAATAAAAATGTTTACTTTTAGATAGAAGCAGTTCAATGGAAAGAAAATCCAGGCCAAAGATTTACATACACATTATTTATACAGCACAAAAATAGCAAAGATAATCATGCTTTGATAACCACAAATGTTCCTATGTTTGGACTCTAAAAAGCAGACACAGGGAGAGATGATAAACATTTTGTTCTTAAAATCATGCTTGCCTAGATTCTCTATGAGCAGAATAAGTTGCCAACAACATCTGACTTGGCTTGATAGCAGATATTGGGGCCACAGGTACTATTAACTCATAAATATAAACACCTGTCAATATTCATGCTGAGCTGCAGTTGTTGTTATTTGCATTCTGTTCCCACAATTTATTCAGGAAAGAGGCACAACTGCAAGGTCATTTTGGTCCGGATTGTCTAGCTCTGCTCTCCTCTCCAACAACGCTGGCAAAGAAGGTGAACAGCTACAGTAATCAATATATTCTGACTCCCATTTTTAGACTAAGGCCAGACCACTCACTTGGCAACTTAAGTGAAAATGCTGGTTGTGAAAGCAAAGAGATTTTCGTTCCTCCGGTGCTCTTAAAAATAGACAAGGGCCAATTAACCACTGACAGTTAACCATTTTCCCCCTACAATGCATGAAGACGCTCCATTTAACAATTTTTCAAGTTTTTCACTGCTGAGGGAGGCTGAAGTCAGATTAGTGTTCCTGCACAAAACTAGTTTCCTATCTTATGCCAGCAGAAGGCCTCTTATGAAGTCACTTTAAATTGAATAGGATTGTCTTTGGAAGTCAGAAATCAGCTGGCCATGCTCCAATTGGCCCATGATCGGACTGTTCTTCCATTCTTCCATTCAACTATTAAGCATGACAAGTTTTCTATGGCCAACAGGGACCAGATACTTCAGTGGCACAGTCAATTATTGTTATTTCTCCCTGTTTTATTGTGGAAATAACAACCTAATACAATGTGGGCTGCAGATTTACCAAATTACCATTACATCAGTACAACTTGCTGTCATAATCAATCGATCCATCAACCAACCAACCAACCAATCACCCACCCAGGACTTATATGAATTCTCACCTCTATAAAAAAATGTTCCTCGAGTTTGTCAGGCATCAATTTTCAGAAAAGCTATATAAACAGTTGCCATTTCTTTAGTGAGATGACAACATGCTATAGCCATTTGCTTCACCCTTTGATTCCCATAATGGAAATTCCATTCATTAGGTATACAGGAAGTTTGGGCTGATCCATACTTTATCCTAGCATGGAAATAAGTCATCTATTGTTTTGGAAGAACAGGACTGAATGACATAATTCTCAGCCCAGCTAGCCTGCCAGGAAGGCAGACAATTTCCAATTCTTTTGTCTTTGTGTCAGAAATAGTGCTTTTCCACCTCTGCTCCCAACAAGCAGAGCAATCCAGCCCACAAAGCATTTTGTTGCATTTCACAGATGCTTTTGGTTGGTTTATGCTGCGGCTGGAATGCTTCCCCTGTTCTTTGCCTTTGATTGTCATTTTATACTGGATGGCAAGTCTGCCTAATGTGGTGAGGCCAGGACTTTTCTTTTCAAGGTTCAAAAACAGAGCAATCAAATATTAGGTACATTCTCTGTCTTGAGTTACTTATAAAAATAATAATAGCAATAGCACTTAGACTTATATTACCGCTTCACAGTGTTTTTATAGCCTCCTCTAAGCGATTTACAGTGTCAGCATATTGTCCCCAACAATCTGGGTTCTCATTTTACTGACCTCGGAAGGATGGAAGGCTGAGTCAATCTTGAGCCAGTCAGGATCGAACTGCCAAATTGCCGGCAGTCAGAAAAAGCAGCCTGCAGAACTGCATTCTAATCACTTGCACCAATGCACAAGCGGTAGGACATAGGCAGGATATAAATAAAATACA
The DNA here is from genome assembly GCA_004319985.1 of Emydocephalus ijimae. Lineage (NCBI taxonomy): Eukaryota > Metazoa > Chordata > Lepidosauria > Squamata > Elapidae > Emydocephalus > Emydocephalus ijimae. Next base: position 16,126 of record BHEV01056783.1, read on the forward strand.
TAAAAATGAAATAAAATGCTAGCTATCTCTTTGGGAGTGGGTGTTTAAGATATTAGGATTGGAAGAATTCTGTCTTGTTTGCTTTTTGGCTCAAGTGACAGAAGAATGGTAAAACTGACTCTCTTTTTTTCCCCTCATTTTCACCTTTAGTCAAAATATATGCTTACAAAAAAGAAAACAATTGCTGCTTAATTTCCTAACTGAATGGAAAAAAGAAATGGAAATCTACCAATCAAGGGATGTGTTAATTTTAGTCTGGATCAAAGTTTTGGCCTCTGTGTGTCTAAAGTAGAGGACAATCTTAGGTTCTTACTGTGGCTTTAGTCGTTTGATATGCAGAAAAACAACAGGCACAGATTTTAATAATGGAATGATACAGAATGCCGCCTGCCGGTTTCTGCAGATAAAGCTTCTATGAAAGCTACTAGAGAAGGAGGTAAGCTCTCTAATAGAGATTAAAGAGGCTAAGGAGTCCACATATACATGAGCAGGTACATCTAAATCTATGTATTCTAAAAAATGGAAAAACAAAGGTTAAAATGCCTATTAGAAAAGTGGATAAGAGGCAAAAACATTCTCAGGCTGAGGGCACCACTAAAACTGCCCTTTGAATAATATCCTGAGATTGCCTTCTCCCCTTGCTGGTGCAGTAGTTAGAATGCAGTATTGCAGGCTAACTCTGCTCACGGCCAGGAGTTCAGTCTTCACCAGCTCAGGGTTGATTCAGCTTTCCATTCTTCCGAGGTCAGTAAAATGAGGACCCAGGTTGTTGGGAGCAATATGCTGACTCTGTAAATTGCTCAGAGGGGCTATAAAAGCGCTATGAAGAGGCTTTTAAGTGCTACTGCTATTGTTAAATAGGACCATCACATGTATTTGATTAAATTTAGTTTACATTTAATTTAACATAAATCAAATCTGTTATATTCTCCATTTTATTACTTTCTCTTTTCTTCCTAAACTTATTTTCCATTCTTTTACCTGAAAATTACAATTTTGTTTTATCTTGTGGAGGTTCAAAGATGGAGCTAAAATCAAAGCTTTGGGGGAATGGAGACCATGTGCCCCTAATGGAGATAATTTCCATCATGCAAAATTAAAGCTTGTTTAAGCTTCTTTAGATATGCAGGAGAGTTTTTCTTGTGGTATTTTAAAAAGCAGAGCAACTTCCTCAAAGATCAGAGCATGATTTAGTGGAAATATTACACATACAAACAACGCATGTGCCTGTCTTCTTTGTGTATGAAACTAGTGCAAACCCAACCATTACCAAGGCAGGTTGGTTTCTAGCCTATACATCAAGAATAACCACAATCAATTTGCCCTTTAAACAAAGATTGAGGAAATAGCGACAAAACATTGCGGCTAGGCGTGGGGAGTTAAGTGGCTGTAAGATTGTCCCCTCATAGCAACAATAATAATCAGGAAATTGAACACCCAATGCTGAATTGTAACCAGCAACAAAGCTATTTATAGTGTAGCATTTGAACACACAACATTTATACTATGGTTACAGAAACCTCCAAATCAGAACATGAAATAATGACTTGAAGTCAAGGTAGTATATATATCTGGAGAGAGATATTCTCTCTAGCGGCTTCAGGTGTGAAAGTCCAATTTAATTCAGAATGACTCTCTGAATGGGACTTAATTTAAATTGGACTGATTTGGGCCATTAAACTGCAAGTGCAGAATGTATACAAATTGTCCTGTTTCAATTCTCTGTGCGTTTGATTTGATACATGAAGCTCTTCCAAACTGGTTCACCACAATGAATGGCTACATAGGATTGGTACCTCTCCCAAAATTGTCTGGGCAATTTTAACAAGCAGGGTCAAACTCAATCAAGTATTTCAAATTAAAGTGATCCCCTAGCAGAAGTTTTTATATCTGCTCACCATTGCAAACATTTTTCACTGCATGACAAACCCTTAGACCTGGGAAAGGGGATGCACTCACCTTTGTACAAGTGGTCCTTCACTTATTACTATAATTGAGCCTGGAATTACAGTCATAAGCCTTGCTGGCCATTAAATGGTTCACCATATAACCACTTCTGATTGTATGACCTTTTTTCCAGCAGTCGTTAAGCAATTATTAAATGAATCCATTGTCCATAATGCAGAGATTTTTTGCCCCAAATTGGAAGCAAATGCAGATTTCCAGGGGGGGGAAACCCTTACAAATTGTGGTCACGTGACCATGAGACACCACAAATGGCTGCAAATACAGGGCCACGTTAACAACCAGACCCACCCATCAAGAGTTTAGACTAGCTACTTTATTGTTCTATTGCCTAGTTCAAGGCATCGCCCCAGAGTGGCAGTTGCTCCTGGGAAAGACTAGATAAAATTCAATGGCATTCAGATCTGAGACTAATCCCCTGCTTGACCCCTCAACTGGAAGAGTCTCTTTCCTATAGTTGCCAAGTGCCCCAAATGCAATCGTGTTACCACATGGGGTGTCTCTGTATCAGAACTTTGAATCTGGGCCATAAGTAACTCTGGGGGCGTCCCTTGTAACTTCAAACAGTCATTAAGTGGCCAGTTCTAAGTCAAGGACTGACTAGCTGTACTGTGCTTTGAACTGATGATCAGATACCCTTGAATGTCAGAGTAGATAATCATACCCAACAATGGCACAAATTTACTTCTCTCTAGTATTAACAAGTATAATCTAGTATAACAAGAATTTAGCTAAAAACACAGGAAATTCACTGTACAGTATTTTATCTATTGACAGTTCATCTTAATGCAAGTTTAATTGGAGCAAGAATTCTCTGTAATCATCGTTACCTTATTAGTAGAGTTTGGTGTCTGAGGAATCTCATCCTTCAGCATGGGCAAACTATTTCCTTCCATATCTTTTCCTGAAACACAACATTAAACAAAACTTTAAGTACTGCTTTACTGTGTTTTCAAAGAAATCAAAAGCAGATATAGTACCCTACAAAAGCTATACCTTAGGGTTATACACTATAGAAAAGCAAGCAGATAATTTTTCCCAACCAAGTTTCTTCCAAAAATACTGGATTTTGAATTCTGGAATTCTCCCACCACTATAATCTTTGTTCATATTAGGTAGGAGACTATTACAAAAGGTGATATCCCTCAGGTATAGAGGGCAACAATTTAGGGAATTCTATAGAATGCTACCTTTGTATTATTGTTTGTTTTTAAACGTTTTAGCAACTGTAAACTGCTCAGACTAGCTGGGAGTCTGGTAGAATATAAATTTAACTTCTCAGAATGACTGGGCCTAGAAATTTCAAATCTCCTTTCCCAGCGATCCTCCTGATCTTTTCAAGCTGCCTTCTTCCCTTCTGCTTTAGATTAGCAACTTGGTAGTTCATACTGTCATTATTTATCTTCCAGAGAAGTACTGCTTAACATCTTTCTGTTAAACCCAATGTTTCAGAGAGATAATGGTCTCACAATGCATATTGTCTCTGTAGTGAATAAAAGCTAAAAGCAGAAAAACAAAATAATCTTTACAGTGCAGTCTCTAGACCATGTTTCTCAGTGAAATCTGTCAAAAGGTTTCAGCTCTTTCTCCTCTTGGGAGATTAACTTCATAAGAGATGAACAAAATCCTACTTTAACTTAAAAAGAGAAATAAAAAGTAAACTCTAATAAATATTACATTTAGATATTAAAATATAAAGTTTTTCTATTAAAATATATAAGTATTGCCTTGACCAAAAACAACTAAATACAAAATCCACAAGACAATGCAAAATGAATACTACAAGGAGACCAGAACATGGTGAGGGTATGCTACAAATGAAAAATAACTCTTTAAGGAGATTTGAGTACAATCCAACTAGTTACATCAGACCACAAGAATCTACAGAAAAAAAAATGAACTTCACGAATGTGCAGTTCCTACTTTTATACCAAGAAATAAAAATCAAGAGATAATAAGGCTCAACTGGCATCACACAAATAAATAAAAATCAAAATTGTGATATAGTTTTCTGGCTACATATGTGACTAGCTCGATACCCATGCTTCACATGTGGTATGGCTTCGTTTTTGGGGAGGAAAATAAGGGGGAAAAATTCTGCCTCTGCCAACCAGCATCCATTGGTATTCATCTGGCTAGCATCCTGTGAGTGTGTGAGAGTTGAGGGCTGTTTAGAAACTGAAGCAGTACTTGCTGTGTGAGCAAGGAGCCAGCAAGGAGCCTGGGTGTGGCTTAGCTCAACTATTCTGTACTAAAGCTGCTTGGTGCTGTAAAACTAAAACTGAAACTCCTCTCCTCGTGTTTTGCATTTGGAACAGTTTTCTTTTCAGGTGGGGAGGGGGAGTAGAACTTCTTAGCATCAGAGTGTGTTGATAATAATATACGAAATACTAGTGCTGTGATGGTCATTTCAAAAAATCCTTTCTTAGTAAGCAGCTAGAAGCCAAGAGGAACATACATGCCAAATTTCAAGTTTGTAGGCTTTACGGTTCTGGAGATTTGTGATGATGTGTGAGTGGTATTTTACTTTTACACATATAGATTCATTTTTAACAGATAAATTCCAGAAGAAAAATCCTCTGTTTTCCCTCCTTGCCTTATTTAGCTTCTTGTAGATTCCAATTTTTAATGATAGCTTAGAAAAACATTAGATATCTCCCTTTTCCCAGGTCTAATGCCCTGCTTCTTCCATACCTGTTCCAATTCTTTCTTTGAAATCCTCCCTTTCTTTTAATAAGGACTTAAATTTAACCATTATTTATAAAGAATGCATGTTAATTTCCCCAGCTTTGGGTCAGGATGAGCGGAGACCCCAGTATAGTTCTGGTTACTGTTTAACTGTTTCTGCTAGTTTTAATGGTATGTTGTTTTCTCTAAATTTTTGTTTTACTATTTCTACTTTGCAGCCCAAAATCTAATTATTTGAGTTTGGTATATATATAAAAATGTTATAAATAGATATAGATCAAGGATGACAGGAGCCCAAACTAAACATATCTGGATGGTCATAGGATGTCCAAGCCTGAGAATTAAACACTTAGAAGATTTTGCAAGAGTGTATACTGACACAATCCTTAACAATAATCAAGAAAATTGATATGCAAAGGTTAGGTTTTTCAGATCTAGCGAGTTTCTCACTTGCATTCCAAAGTTCACCAAACAGAAGTAGGTATAAAAATTCATAAGTGAATTAAATAATGAGATAAATATTTGGAATAATACAATAAAATAGAAAATGTATAAAAGCACTGTTAAGATAATGAATTGGATATAAAAATTGAATATGTAATCATGGTCATATTTGTATGTATATGTGAAACCGGTAATCATGCTGTTCACTAAAAAGAGACATTAAAATATGGAAAACTAAATAAAACGTGTTTTTTTAAAAAAACAGAACAGGATCAGTGTTTCTTATTAGTTTTTTTTTCAAACGTGAAAGGTTTAAGATGTGTGGATTTCAACTCCCAGAATTCCCCAACCAGCAATTCTGCAATTTGAAATTCACATGGTTCAGAACTCCCAGCTTTGAAAAGCACTGGATTAGAGAGTTTCTTTCTAAATTTGGTGACTGGTTGTTTTGATAAAAGTGTATTCACTGTTTCTTTTTCCACGTAGAATGATTGTTTTCTTGTAAAGGTTGTAAAGTTGTAACTGCTAAAGGTCTAAAGTAAAAATAAACTTTTGCAGGACTTCAATAAACATTTGCTCAAGTCAACCCCCCCCCCCCAAAAAAAAAGAAAAAAAAAGAAATAGGTATAAAAATTGTG
>BHEV01056787.1:0-22182 GCA_004319985.1 Emydocephalus ijimae
TGAATTAGTAAAATTATAGTCAAATGATTGTTTAATAATGATAGTAGGATACTTAACTGATGATTGATAATGTGAGTTATTGTGTAATGTAATGTTTTGATGACTGTGAAACGAATGCACTGAAAGGAGTGGTAAACCAACCGATACACTGTAAATTTATGAAGAATGATGATTTTTATGTTATGTTTTATGTTTTGTGTGTTTTTGTTTGTCGTTAAAATTAATAAAACTTTAAAAAAAAATGTATTCCCTTACTGAATTTATTTTTATTTATTAAATTTATATGCCCCCTGTCTCACTATCAAGTGACCCCGGATGGCTTACAATGTCAGAGCTTTGCAGATTCTTGGGAAATAGTTAAGACTCCTCTGTGCTTCCTTTTTAAAAAAAAAAAAATAGTGTCTTTACTAAAAGTGACATTGATAAAAAATATTAATACAAACTAAAAAAGAAAAGGAAAAAAAATAGGAAAAGTAGAAAATACACATAAGAATATGATAATTAAAAGAAAAATATAAAAAGAAGTGATTTCCCTGCTCATTATAACAATCATAAACAATTTTGGTAACATCACTTTCTCTTAAAATACGAGGATCTTGTCTTCCCATATGCCATTCCATTAATGTTGATCAAACAAACCAATTCCTTCCTTTTCCTTTAGCATTCTTGATCTCTAGTCCCTTCAAACAATGTCTTAAAATGTTTGTTTTCATTTTTATTTATTTATTTTTGTCAATTGCTTACAAGATAATAGGTATAAGTAAAACATAGTCATGAATACATGGATACATGTCAGAAAAAATAATAATAAAAGAAACAATCGTTGATGCGCTCATGCACGGCCCCTACAGACCTCTTAGGAAAGGGGTGAGGTCAATAGCAGACAGTCTAAGGTTAAAGTCTTTGGGGTTTGGGGAAGAAACCACAGAGTCAGGTAGAGGATTCCAGACATTGATCACTCGGTTGCTCAAGTCGTATTTCCTGCAATCGAGCTTGGTGCGGTTTACCTTGAGTTTGTATCGATTGTTTGCTCCTGTGTTGTTATGGTTGAAGCTGAAGTATTCATTGACAGGTAGGACATTGCAATGTAGGATTTTATATACTATACTTAGATCAGACTGAAGGCGGCGTAGTTCTAGGTTTTCTAGGTCTAGAATTTCAAGTCTGGTGGCATAAGATATTCTGCAACGAGTAGAGGAGTGGAGAACTCTTCTTGTGAAATATTTTCCTTTGTTCCTTCTCACAAAATTCTTTAAAAGCTTTAACAAGCTGTTTTTGTAAATCCAATATAGGAAAATTATCCAGGGATTGGATAATCAGTTTGTATATTCTGTATAACTTCAAACAGCCACTAAACGAATGGTTGTAATTCGGGGACTATCTGTACCCATACATCAACTTTAAACAAGGTCGGTTTCATATTTCTTTCCCTTAAACTTGTAAGTTGTGGCTTGCCAAATTCTCTAAAATTATAAAGTAACATAATTCTCCTCTCCATTTTATTTCATATGTACAATTAGTCCTCAACTTATGACAGTGACCGTTCAAAGTTACAACAGCACTGAAAAAAGTGACTTAGAACTATTTTTCACACTTACAACCTTTGTAGCATCCCTATGTGATCAAAATTCAGACGCTTGGCAATTGGTTCATACTTATGACTGTTGCTGTGTCCCAAGGTCAGGTGATCACTTTTTACAATCTTCTGGTAAGCAAAGTTAATGGGACAACCCAATTCACTTAACTAACTTAACAACCTTGGTGATTAACTGAACCACCGTAGGAAGAAAGGGCAAAACTCACTTAACAAATATCTCACTCAGCAACAGAAATTTTGGGCTCAATTGTGGTCATAACCCGAGGACTACCTGCATAAAGCCATCTTGAAAACCTCATCATTCAAAAATTCTCCATTACCAGCTAGTAGAAACAGCAGCTTAATCTTTTAATCCTTTCAAATGGCATACCCAAAATTAATTTCTTATCATCTTTTCTTAATCTCTTCTCAATTTTAACATCAAAGCTTATCTAAAAAGGTAAAAAGGTCACTCTACCTTCGTTTCTTCCCATATCTTATCTATAAACTGATCTCATCATTCTTCTTAGTTAAAATAAATAAATAAAACCAGGTGGGAAAAAATACATTTATTTTAACCTTCTTCTAAGTGACTAACCTGTTTTCACTGCACAGTCAAAATACAAATTTTGAAAAAAGTGATTCAATCCTATTTAAAAAAATAACAGCAAGAGCAGCCAAGAAAATATCACTTTGATCTAAATGGCTAATATGCTTTCACAGTTCTGTCAAAATGTAAATTTTGCCAATGCAAAAAAGATAATTAAATCCCAGTTTAAAAAGAAAATTAAAAGCTACTAGAAAAAATAATATACATTTTAATCTTGGTCTAAGTCAGGGGTCTTCAAACTTGACAGTTTGAAGACTGGAGCACTTCAACTCCTAGAATTCCTCCTCCAGTCATGTTTAGCTCAGGGATTCTGGGAGTTGAAGTCCACAAGTCTGAAACTTGACAAGTTTTATCTAAATGGTCTAAATGGTAAATATGCTTTCTGCAGGCAGTTAAGGAAGGCGAGACTGGCATTTTACCAGGAGTGTTTGATACTGTGCAGGTTTGCCTTTTGGCATTGCTTGGAACCCTGAGGAAATGTGCAGAACATTAAGCATTTCCTACTTTGAATGATGTCCCATTTTGGGCATTCTATAGATGTCCTACCCATAAAATGCCTAATTTCACACAATGACAGCAATATGTTTATGCATATGCATATGTATGTGATAGATAGATACATAGGTAGATAGATAGGTAGATGATAAATGATAGCATAGTTATAGATAGATAGGTAAATGATAAGATGATGGATGGATGGATGGATGGATGGATGGATATTTTAACCATTCAGATTTTAGATAGATAGATAGATTTTTAGATAGATTTTAACCATTCAGCCATGTTCAACTCTTGGCAACTTTATAACCAAGTGCTTTCCATGCTACCTTGCAGTTTCTTTCAGTTGTTGGCTAGCTTTTTATCTTTTTATCAGCTTTGTATGAAGCCAGTGAGTGGGTGTTTGTGTGTGTGTGTATACATTTGTATTTATTTTCTTAAGTTTTCGCGGGTACTTACATGTATGTTATTCAGCTTTGTTCGGGTATTTTCCCCCATCATCATAGTTGTGCTTTTAAAGTTGTAGCAACGTTTCGGCAGAATCTCATCTGCCATCATCAGGCTTCTGTAATTGTGTTCGAACAAAGCTGAATACCATACGTATAAATACCTGCAAAAACTTAAGAAAACATATAGATACAGATAGAGATACGTTTTCTTAAGTTTTCGCAGGTACTTACATGTATGGTATTCGGTTTTGTTCGGGTATTTTCCCACATCATTATAGTTGTGCTTTTAAAGTTGTAGCAACGTTTCGGCAGAATCTCATCTGCCATCATCAGGCTTCTGTATTGTGTTTGTCTGTGAGTCAGACTTTTAGTGAAACAACTGAAACAACTGTAAAAGTCTGACTCACAAACAAACACAATACAGAAGCCTGATGATGGCAGATGAGATTCTGCCGAAACGTTGCTACAACTTTAAAAGCACAACTATAATGACGTGGGAAAATACCCGAACAAAGCTGAATACCATATTTGTATTTATGTATCTATATCCATATACAGTATATGTACACACACACACACACAAGCATTATTTACACAAATTCCTTTTTCTAGGCAGTTGCCTTATCCCAGGACTGCCGCTGAGGTTTCATCAGAGCAAACATTCAGGCACACAAAGTAAACTGAGCTCACTTGCTTATAATTTGGTTACCACATTACAAAAGGAGAAGTTGAAAGTTTAGAAAAAGTGGAGAGAAGAGCCACTAAGATTATTAAAGGCCTGGAAGCTGAAAGACACAAAGACCGGTTGCAGCATTTGGATTTGGCTAGTCTAGAGAAAAGACAGACTCGGGGGACATGATAGCAGTCTTCCAACATTTGAGGGGCTGCCCCCCAAAAAGAAGAGGGAGTCAAGCTCTTCTCCAAAGCCCCTGAAGGCAGGACAAGAAGCAACAGATAGAAATTAACCAAGGAAAGAAGCAACCTGGAACTAAGGAGGAAATTCCCTGACAGGGAGGACAATTAACCAGTGGAACGGCTTGCCTCCAGAAATTGTGAGTGCTCCATCTTTTAGAAGAGATTGAACAGCCACTTGACTGAAATGGGCTCTCCTGCTTGAGTATGGTGTTGGACTAGAAGACCTCTAAGGTCCCTTCCTACTGTATTCTGAAAGGAGATCATACCTTGAGATCCTTGACTTAGGCATATGTGTGCAGTGCATCCAGGAACACCAACTAGCATCAACTAGCAGAGTTGGAAGGGACCTTGGAGGTCTTGTTGTCCAACCCCCCCTGACTCAGGCAGGAAACCAACCATACAACCCTTCAGACAAATGATTCTCCAATCTTTTCTTAAAAACCTCCAATGAGGGCACATCCACAACTTCTGGAGGTAAGCTACTGATCAGGAAATTTCTCCTTAGTTCTAAGTTGCTTCTCTCCTTGATAAGTTTCCATCCATTGTTTCTTCTCCTGCCTTCAGGGGCTTTGGAGAAGAGGTTGGGGCAGCCCCTCGTATATCATGTCACCCCCTTTTAAGAAGACATGATGGAAACTCCTTGATTTCACAACACATGGACAGACTTAACCATAGTTTCAACTGGGAAATGGTGAGCATCCTAGGCTTAACCAAGTCCCCAAAAATGTTCAGTGAATTCCTTGGAATTCAGACAAATCAACAATCACTTAAACATCTACATACCATTCAAAAGAGACCATCAGAAAGCCAAAAAGGAAACATAAAAGGCCAAAACAGTTCCTCGCCAGCAATCAAGATTCAGATGAGGGGAGATTAAGGCCAACAATAACATGGCCGCCCAACAAGCAAGAAACACAAAGGATATCCCAATCGGGGAATTCCCAACTCAGAGAAAGAAACAATAAGCAACACTTTAGGAATCAAGACCATTTCCACCAGCACAGACAGGATAAGTCACCAGAGACCAAATCTCCCTCCTGTCTAGCACTGATGATGTTACCTGGTTGGGTAATGAAACGTCTGCCAGAAAACAGCCAAACTCAAGAGAGCCCAGAGGACCTCCCAGCCCTTCTCTAAGCCAACCCCATTCCTTTCCACTCCTGAAGAGGTTACCTAGTTTGGTGAAGAAACATCAGCAAGAAAACCAAGCTCAGAGAGAACCAAAGGTCCTTCGGTCCATCTCTTCTTCTTCTTCCTCCTCCTCCTCCACTCTGCACATTTCACTCCCTTCTTGCAGGAGAGCCTGGAACGTTTCAGACCAATGACTGCTGAATCTCATCTTTAAAATCTTCAGAGATCCTGGAGCTCCCACAACTTCTGGAGGCAAACTATCTCGCCCTCTTTTTATATATTGTGGCAACCAAAACGGGCTGCAGTATTCCAAAGCGTGCAGCCTGACCAAAGCATTACAACGTGGTATTAAAACTTCATGTGATCTTGATTCTGTCCCTCTCTTAATTCAGCCTAGGATTGGAAGCTACAGCACAGGGCTGGCTCGTAGTATTTAAGCGATTGTCCCCCTAGGATACTCCCAAGATCCCTCTCACAGTTACGACAATCGAGGCAGGTGCCTGTATTAATATCACTGGTATTAAAGTTGCTATGGGCACCAGCCATACTTCCGGTTTTCACCGCTCTGACTGGACTGGCCCATTGCATGGAAGGGGAAAACTGGCTTATTGAAGAAACTACAGTTGTCTGGGCTTGCATTCTGCAAATCCCACAAATGGTTTAGCCTGAGGCTTAAACCCCCATCCTCCTTATCTCTCTGGGCTTGGTTGTTTGCCTTGCCAAGAGGAAATGTGTGATTCAAATGCTCCTCTTCCCACATAAAGGCCTTGAAGTCTTCCAAGGATGAGATTAAATTTCAGGAGGACAGGCTGCAAAACAACAGCCCCAGTGCCAGGAATACAGAAAAGACTTGGAGAGAGAAAGCAGGACCTTTGGTCTAATGATCAAGGCACCAGGCTAGACAGCAGGAGACTCTGAGTTCAAGTCCTGCCTTAGCCAGGGAAAGCCAGCTGGGTGACTTTGGACCAGTCCCCCTCTCTATCAGCCCAACTCACCTCACAGGGTTGTTGTTGTTGTGGGGGAAAATCGAAGAAGGAAAGTGTATTGGATCGTTCCTTTCTTTGAGTTATTTGCAAAAATAACACAGGCAAGATACAAACAAATAAAAAAGTTGTCCCAAGCTCCAGCTTTGGGCAGGGGATGGACTAGAAGACCTCCATGGTCCCTTCCAGCAGATGATTTTTTTTACATGCCCTGGGACCATCCCACTTTTTGGGGTGCCCTGCTTTCAACTCAACCCAGCTAGACCCGCCGCCAGCCCAAACTGCACCTCCACTTCCACGGGCGATGGAAATTCCACAGGTATCGACCTCGGAGCGCGGCGGCTGCCCCAGCTTGTCCGGCTGGCTGGGAGAAATGGGACTTGTAGTCCGACCCAAGGAGAAGGCGCAACGAGGGGAGGGGAGGGGACGGGAGGAGAGTTTCACCGAAGCATCCAGCCGGCAGAGAAACGCGTCTATCGGATGCCAGAAGCGCCCCGTGCGCCTCCTTCACGGGGACATCCCCAAAGTGGGCGAACCTCCCCCCCCCCCAGGGAGGAAGTTTCAGCCCGAAATTGCAAAACTCCGCGAAGCGGGGAGGGGAAAGTTGAGCTCCTCCGTCTCCCGCCCCTCCAGGAAAGGTGCTTTTAAGAGTAGTTTCGTTTCCTTCCTGCCCATCCAAACCAAACGCGCCCTTTAAATTACCACCCAGCCATCGGGAGATTTCTCTCTCTCTCTCCCCCCCCCCCCTCGCCGCCGCCCTCCGCCATCACTGCTAGTGTCTCCCTCCTCCGTGGCCGTGCCAGCTGGGGCTGATGGGAACTGTAGTTTCCCCCAGGGCGGCGGCGATCGGCCGGATCTTAAAAGAGATGCGTCCCATCCACACACACACACACACACACCCATCACCCCCCCCCTTCCCCAGGCATCCTGGATCGCTCGGTTCTTTTAGCTCCTCGGGATCGAAGTGGGTCTGGGGTCCCCCCCCCTCTGCCCCCTGGCAAGACCCCCAAGGCGTATCCTCCGCAGCCGATGCCGACCCCCCTCCTATTCCGCCCTCCATCCGCCCACGTGGAGAAGGGGTCAGATCGGAGCCGTCTCCCCCACCTCCCCTCTTCCACCATCCCATCGCCCCTTCGCCTTTTTCCCTCCCGTGCCGCCTGGGCTCCTCTTCCCAACTTTCCCGGAGCAAAGCGAAGCGGATGGGCAAGAGAAGCGAAGCGAAGCGGAGGCGGTTCCTGCCCTCTCCCGGAGCTGGAGACCCGGCGGTGGCGGACGGCTCTGCTTACCCCGGCGGGGCTCCGGGAAGCGATACGCCAGGTGAGCGATGCGGAGCGGAGCCTGGCCCGGCTGACCGGCGAATGATTTGCAGCGGTGCCCGCCGGTGCGCTTTTTGAGAGGCGGCCCGAGTTTCGTTTTCGGAGCCCGAGCGCGCGGATTGCTCGGAAATTACATCAGGCGCGGCTCCAGGCCGGGAGGAGGAGGAGGAGGAGGAGGAGGGGCGGGAGGGGCGGCCGGCTAGCTGGGCCCGCCCCCTGCTTCGCTCGGCCAGCCCCGCAGCGGCCCCACCCACCCCCGCACCCCTCACCCCGCCGCCGCCGCCTCCTCCAGCAGCCCCACTGGGACCCTCGAAGATCTCCCCCTCCCCTCCGGGGGCGGAGGGATCGAAAGCGGTACGCGAGGAAGGAAAGGCCCAGAAGAGGAGAGGGAGCGGGGGGGGCAGTCTCTTGCTTTCCCCCCCCCACTCTTGGCCCAATTGGACCTGCGGCATCTCCAGCATCCCCCCCCCCCGCCCTGCGCCCTCTCCCCAAAGATTCCCCCGAGGAGTCCGAAGTGGTGCTGGAGGAAGGAAAAGAGTGGAAGGAGAAGCGGGGGAGAGGAGGGAGAACGGGACAGACCGTCTGTTGCTCCCCCCCCCTCCCCACAGGGGTCTAAAGTGATGGGTGAGGAAGGAAGACCCTGAAAAGGAAGAGGGGGGAAGAAGAAGAGCCAGCCAGTTTTGTCCCCCCCCCTCCCCTCATTTGATCCAGCCAGAGGCGCAGCCTCCCCCTCCTGCCTCCATCACCCCCTTCCNGGAGGGGACATCCAGCTGTTTCCACCACCCCCCTTCTTGGCCCAGCTGGACCACCTGGGATACCCTCCTGCCCTCCTCCCGCATGTTCTACAACCCCCCCCTCACACACACACCAGGGGTCCAAACTATTGGACAAGGAAGGAAAGAACCAGAAGGAGGAGGGGTGGCGATGCCCCCTGCCTCCTGCATGCCCCCTTGAACCCCCAGCCGGCTCTCCAAAGTGGTGCACAAGGAAGGAAAAGGCTAGGAGGAGGTGTGGGAGGGGCAGCAGGACCCCCTGCCCAGCTGTGCCAAGCCGGACCCCTCGTGCCCCTAGTTGCATGTCCGGCTTTTCTCCCCCACCGGCCAGGGGTCCAAAGTGGAAAGGACCTGGAGGAAGAGGGCTGGCCAGCCAGTTATCACCCCTCTTTGCGAAGCTGAACCTGTGGCGCCCCATCTCCAGCATCCCCCTGTGGCCCTCCAGCAGGGCCCCCAAAGGGATGTTCGAGGAAAGGGCCAGGAGGAGGAGGAGGAGGAGGAAGATGTGGGCCCGGACAGAGAGGGGGGTCACTCTCTACAGAATAACAAGAGTCGGAAAGGACCTTGGAGGTCTTCTAGTCCAACCCCCCTAGCTCCAGCAGGAAACCCTATACCGGTAGTCCTCGACTTGCGACCACAATTGAACCCCAAAACTTTGTTGCCAAGTGAGGCGTGGGTTAAGAGAGCTTTGCCCCATTTTATGACCTTTCTCAAAACCGTTGTTAAGTGAATCGCTGCGGTTGTTAAGTTACAAAGGGGCCTTGGTGGTCTCTGAGCTGGGTGGTTTTCTTGCAGACGTTTCAATACCCAACTAGGTAACATCATCAGTGCCAGAAGGGATTGGGATTTGCAGACTGGAGAAGGGGAAGATGTGGGAAGAGGAGGTCCTTGGTGATCTCTGAGCTTATTTGTTTTCTTGCAGATATTTCATGACCCAACTAGGTAACATCATCAGTGTTAGAAAGGAGTGGGGTGTGCAGAGAGGAGAAGTCTGTTCTGGGAGTTGGAAGTCTACCCATCTTCAAGTTGATGGTTCCACGGTCCGGCGGGGGGTGTCATGTGATCACCATGTGCAACTTTCCCAGCCAGCTTCCAACAGTTGTGGGGGGGGAGCCAGATCTGCTTAATGACTGCATGATTCACTTTACAACCATGGCAGAAAAGGTCGTAAAACAGGGGCATAGCTCATTTAACAACTTCCTGGCTTCCCAGCATTGGACTGAACCTGTATATTTGCACAACCAAACCTTCCACCTCGTTTCATGGCGGCAGGCCTCCCTGGTGGGTAGATTACAGTTTTCACACAACCATTTGCAAAATAAAATTTTTGCAGCCCCTTTTCTTCCTACCAATCTTGGTTCCGTCTGTGTCTGTGTGTGTGTGTGAATTTCTGTTTCCATTTCTGCTGGTGTTTTGTTTCGTTTTTTTTCACTCTCCGTTTTGGTGGTTGGTTTGTTTTGGTGTTCAAATTCTTTGATAAAGAATTTCTGTCTGTTTCCTTGCCAGCTCAGACTAAAGTTATGAAACACCTTAAGGCACCACAACTGTTTTTTGTAACTTTCAGCAACTTCTGCAGCTCACATTTCTGGAGGGGGCTGATGTCAAACTTTTGCAACTCAAACTCGGGTTACATTTGCAAAGGTTGATTAACCAGGTTAATTGAAAACTAGTGATTTCTTTTGTAGGAGACAGAACCTTGTGCTGTTTTCAAACAAGTCACATATGGCAATTCAGACAAAGAGGCAAGGAAAGCCAACTTTTTTTTCTCTCTCAAGACTAAACCTACAACAATTTTTCTTTTTCTCAAAGGAGAAACTAGTCATTATGGGATCAAACTATTATTTCCTGACCAGATTGCATAAGGAGATCTCTAAAAAAATCAGGACTGATTATTTGCTTGAGATCGCAAACGTTCAAATATATTCCACATTTCCCTGGATGGATTTTCTTTCTAATTTTGGTTTCATTTGTAGCAAAGGGAAAACCCAACAAGTTAGGTTGGTTTCTGTTCGTCATAGTTGTTCCTCTCTGTGTCATCCTCACCATTTCCACTCAGGGCAGACAATTTTACAGAGAATTTCAGATTTATTTATTTTATATCCCACCTTTATTGTTTTTATAAATAACTCAAGGCAAAGAATTTATCTAATACCCCTTCCTTCTATTGTCCCCACAACCTTAGGAGGTGCGTTGGGGCTAAGAGAGCGGGATTGCCCAAAATCTCGCTTTCATGCCTAAAGTGAAATGAGAATTCACCATCTCTTGGTGATTGGCGGAAAGTAACCCAGCCATCTTTCATGTTTAAGGCGGGACTAGAACTCACCATCTCCCGGTGATTGGCCCAAAGTCACCCAGCCATTTTTCATGCCTAAGGTGGGACTAGAAGTCACCATCTTCTGGTGATGGGCTCAAAGTCACCCAGCCATTTTTCATGCCAAAGGTGGGACTAGAAGTCACCATCTCCCGGTGATTGGCCCAAAGTCACCCAGCCATCTTTCATGCCTAAGGCGGGACTAGAATTCACCGTCTCCTGGTGATAGGCCCAAGGTCACCAGCCCTTTGCCATGCCAAAGGTGGGACTAGAATTCACCGTCTCCTGGTGATTGGCCCAAAGTCACCCAGTTGGCTTTCATGCCTAAAGTGTCTTCGGGGGGAAAAAACCTGATTAGTAGCAAAGCTGCACTTTGTAGAAATTGAAAAGACAACACAGCATAAAATATCTCACTTTAGAATCCAAAGATTTATTAGAATTTAGAGCTTAGCCAACACAAGGCCCTCACGTTCATCACATTGCAATGAGTGTCAATCGGACAGCCAACATGTCTCTTTTCGTACATGCCATCACATGCCAGTTCCCCATTTCCTACAGCTCCTCTCATCCTGAAATAGAAGGAACCACAGGATAGGAAAAGAGGAACCACACACAAAGACTCCCATCTATTTCATCAGATGCACACGCTGGTTACACATTTTCTTTAGACTTGCATCAGATAACGAAATGTCAATATCACACCCATCGCACCTGCTCCCAAAACTTGACTGGCTAGAAAGGCATGCGAACAGTACAACTGCAATGAAATTGTAAGTCCCCATTATATTTTTCTCACAGGTGGAACTAGAACTCACCATCACCTAGTTTCTAGTCTTGGGCCTTGATCACAACAACAAACTGCCTCTATGTTATGATGCAAGTTCTACAGCCTAGAAGTAAAGAACAAATGTTAGGTGTCAAATTCTTTTTTCACTAGATTGAGCTTCTTCTCCTTTGAGAAATTAGCTACGTCTCTCATATAATATACTAAAAGTAATAGCTACATGTAAAGATTAGATGTTGAAAGATGGTATTATTATGAAAGTCTAAATAATATTGTGATTGTTATTAGAATGGCTCACCAAAACACTGAACAACTAAACAATGAAGGAGCATATTCTAATACAAATATGTATAATAATTAATGACACCATAATTACATAGGTATGATTAATATAATAAATATTATTATTATTTAGAGGTAGAAACAAGATTAATATTATTATACAATGGTATTATATAACATACTTAAAGTAATAGCTAGGCATAAAACTAATAGCTTAGATATTGAAAGATGATATTATGTACATTTAAACAATATTGTGATTGTTATTAGGATGGCACATAAAAATATTGGACAAGAATTAGAATTACAATTAGAATTCTTTTATTGGCCAAGTGAGATTGGACACACAAGGAATTTGTCTTGGTGCAAATGGTCTCTGTATACATAAAAGAAAAGATACATTCATCAAGAGTCAAGAATCATCAGATACAACACTTAATGATAGTCATAGAGTACAATAAGCAATCAAATCACGGTACGAAATAGTCAATAAAAATCATTAGGATACAAGCGACAAAGTTATAGTCGTACAGTCACAAGTGGGAGGGGATGGTTTATAAGGAGTGATGAGAAGATTAATAGTAATAGTAGTGCAGACTTTGTAAATAGTTGGACAGTGTTGAGGGAATTATTTGTTTAGCAGAGGGGAAAACTATCCTTGTGTCTAGTTGTTCTGGTGTGCAGTGCTCTATAGCGTCGTTTTGAGGGAAGGAGTTGAAACAGGTTATGTCCAGAATGGGAGGGACTAATCAACTAAACAATGAAGGAACACGTTTAGATATAAATATGTATACTTATATACATATTTGTAATGTATACATATACATATACATACACAAGTATGGCATTCAGCTTTGTTCAGGTATTTTCCCACGTCATTGTAGTTGTGCTTTTAAAGTTGTGCTTTTTATAATGGCGTGGGAAAATACCCGAACAAAGCTGAATACCATACATATAAATACCCGTGAAAACTTAAGAAAACAAATATATATATGTAGTATATATGTAGTATAAATACAGTATATAACCACACAAATATGATTAATTTAACAAATATTATTAATATTACTATTATAATTTGTACTTAAATGAATGACACCCAGATACCTCATTGTTCATATCATGCTATTGATGTATATTTAAAAATAATATTAAAAAAAAGAGAGAGAAATTAGCCACATCTTTTTCCATCGGCAAATATTGGGATAACCATTGTTATTTATCTGCATGGTGTTCCCTTTGCTTGCAAGTATTTTCACCTTCCCCATTTCATTGGTACCCTATTTAGGACTAGAATTTGGGGAGGGGGAGAAGAGACCATAGGGTTAAAGTGAATAGTTAAATCAATATGCTAGTATTGCAAATAAATAGAGCAGTGTGTCAGCTTTGGAAGCCATATTAGCACCAAACGCTTCCACACGGCCACATTCTTGAGCCTGGGAAAATGGGAGCGGGGAATTTCTTGGACTGTATGTAGTTAGACATAATAGCATTCTTCTTTAGAGTCAAGGTCACGTTATTTCTGCACCTGGGTGACAGGACGTCTCAAGTCGGGACAGAGGGTGATTGGGGCGTGTGATGCCATGGGGGGAGCAGGGGGTGGATTTGTAATTTTTTACTTATTGCAAGGAACTTTCAGATTTGGGATTTCCCAGATGTGTCAGTTTATTACTCTAATAAAAAGAACTTTGGAGAGGATGATGTCTGGATCGAAGTTATTTGTTGGAGTGGAGGTTTTCTGAAATGCTGACATTGTGTTTATTAACTTTGGCAGCATTAATAGATGTGCACTTCAATTCCCAGAATTCCCCAGCCAGCCAGGTGAAGTCCACATGTCTTAATGCAGCCAAACACTGAAATAGCATGAATACCTGGGATTTTAGAAAAGCAAGGGCATAAAAGCAACCCCGAAAAGAAAACATTTTTAAAGAACTGCATGGTTCGATTCCACCAGATTTATACACCTGACAAGTATCAGGAAACACTTTGCAAAGGCTCAGACGTGATGCATCCATCGGCCATTTCCTTCTACGCATCTGAAAAAAATGCTGAACGAGAAGATTTGATCGAAACTGAAGTGAAACCGATCTGCAGAGGGATGAGATTTCTTCCCGTTTCATTTGGCCTTGTTCCTTTGGGTGAAGCTAAGTGAAGATCCACCGACTTTGAGGTCTGGGATCGAACGGTTGCGATGGCTTCTCCAGTTTCTAGAAGTCTGCGGTTTTAATCAAGGTTTGGGCCAAGCCGGCATTTCAAAACACTTGGGGATGTTTTTTAAGGGTGAGCTGCAGCTGCCAAAAAAGCCAACCCAGTCCTAGGTTGCATCAATAGAGGGATGGAATTAAGATCGTGAGAAGTGATAGTAACACACTTGTGAGGCCGCACTTGGAATACATGTGTCCATTTTTGGTCACCACAATACAAAAAAGATGCTGAGATTCTAAAAAGAGTGCAGGGAAGAACAACAAAGATGACAGAATCTGGAGTCTAAAACCTACAGTGAACAATTGCAGGGATTATATATGTTTAGCCTGATGAAGAGAAGGATTGGAGTGATGTTGTAATGACAAGGCAGTCAAGTTGTTTGATCATGAATAACTGAATTATGATGATGATCTTTACTGGAGTCTAGTTTTGCATTTATATACATTTTTGGTTATCCTCCATCATTGGTTAACTTTGGTTACTGCTTAACTTTCGTTCCTATTTAGTACAGTAATCCATACAATGAATTATCTCTAGTTAAAGTCTAACATATATTTACTTCCTTTCTCTAATCCTCCTTTAGATTAGGGACTTTGTTTGCCTGAGTTGTATTTGCTTGGAAACATTCTTTTATCTGAGGTTTGCCATCCGAGATTGGAACATTCCTGCAATTACAACTCTACAGGGTGACATGATAGTTGTTTTCTAATACTTGAAGAGCTGTCACAAGAAGAACAGAACAACAGCGTTTGGAAGGGACCTCGGAGGTCTTCTAGTCCAATCCCCTGCTCAAGAAGGAAACCCTTTCAGACAAATGGTTGTCCAATCTCTTCTTAAAAACCTCCAGTGTTGGAGCATTTATAACTTCTGGAGGCAAGTTGTTCCACCGATTAATTGTTCTCACTGTCAGGAAATTTTTCCTTGGTTCTAGATTGCTTCTCCATCCATTGCTTCTTGTTCTACCTTCAGGTGCTTTGGAGAATATCTGGACTTCCTCTTCTTTGAGACAGTTCCTTAAATATTAGAACAGTGCTACCCCTAGTCCTTTTCGTTAGAGTAGACAGCCCCAATTCCAGCAACCGTTCTTCAAATGTTTTAGCCTGCGGGCCCCTAATCCTCTTTGTTGCTCTTCTCAGCACTCTTTCTAGAGTCTCAATATCTTTTGTTATATCCTGGCTACCAAAATTGGATGCAGTATTCCAAGTGTGCCCTTACCAAGGCATTATAAAATGGAATTAACACTTCATGTGATCTTGATTCTAACCCTCTGTTAGTGCAGTCTAGGGCTGTCTTGACTTATTTGGCAGCTGCCACACAATTCTGGATCATATTTGATAGAATAGAATAGAATAGGGTAGGGTAGGGTAGGGTAGAATAGAATAGAATAGAATAGAATAGAATAGAATAGAATAGAATAGAATAGAATAGAATAGAATAGAATAGAATGTCAACGTGTTAAGCCTGTGTTCCCCAACCAGGGTTAAGGAGACAAGCTAAACAGAATGTGCAGCGTTAGTCAGATAGGCACATAGATAAATGAGTGAGATAAGTTTGTATGTTTTCTAACATACAGTAAAAATAACAGATACGCATGTGCTATCAAAAATATAGCTTATTCCACTTAGAGTTTTATAGCATAGTCAAAATAACAGTCCATTAGTCACGTATCGTTTTAGTCAGTCCGTTCAAGGATATTCAATTTTAGTTCAGTAATTAGGGAATCATCAAGCCAGAGAGAGCAAGCTGCCCTTGTCTTGCTTCTTTTATGGTGCTTTTACAACCACTCCCTTAATTACATTCTTACAGTTAAAGTTACAGACACTTTAACTAACAAACCATGATAACATATTTATTATTTTACCTAAACCAGTTAGGGTAAACAATGTTATCCCTAACACAACTTATTCTCCAAAGCACCTGAAGGCTGGTCAAGAAGCAACAGATGGAAGCTGCTCAGAGGGCGATCCAACCTGGAAATAAAAGAAAAATTTCCTGATTTTTCTGTGGAACAGATGGCCACCTAGGGTTGTGAGTGCCCCATCGCCGGAGGCTTTCAAGGAAGAAGAGGCAGCCATTCATCGGAGACAATATCAAGTCTCCTGCCTTGGGCAGGGGAATTGGAGTAGAAGACCTCCCAGGTTCCCTTCTAGCCCTATGATTCCATGATCTCCTCCTAGACGACGTCCTTTGATGCCACAGAGCGCAGGATCATCAGTATGCTGACAATATGCTATTATAGTGTTTATCAACCTCAACAACCTTAAGACGGGTGGACTTCATCTCCTAGAATTAGCCATCAAGAAAAAAAAATGTGGTTATCTAGTTATATCTCCAAGGCAGTGGTGGGATATCAACCAGTTTGGGAGAACCGGTTGTTAACTTTCTGAGCAGTTTTGTGAACTGGTTGTTGGAAGAAATCATGAGAGCAGAGAACTGGTGGTTACCTTATTTGAATCCCACTAACGGCTCCAAGGCATCCTGCATGCCTTCTCTGGCCCTTTGGAAGAGCCACCCCATAAGATTTCAAGACCCGCATTCGCTTTCCGGAGAGCTGGGAAGACATACCACTCTTCCCAAATATTTGGAAGTCAAGCCACGAATATAGAATCGGTGGGAGGTTGTGGTACTGTGAGGGAATGTATACTGTATGCAGATACATGAAGAGCCGTGGTGGCACAAAGGTTAGAATGCAAGGGACACCTCCAGGGGAAAAACATGTAATATAGGGTGGCAGGGGAATTGCGGGAGTTGAAAGTCCACGACCCCTTAAAGTTGATAAGATTGAGTAATTAGAACAGAAGACGGGCAACCAAGATATCCCTGGATCGCCAGACTTTCTGTAGTCAACCTTGCCAAACTGCACCAGACCAGTCAAACATCCCTTTTGGAACAATCCATCAATGCCGGCCTGTTCCCTAACTTAAATGATCTTTGCGAGGGCTGTAATCCATTTGGGGGGTGGGGCACGATTTCATCCATCTCATTTCCAAGCCTGTCTTTTTCACCCTCTCAAGATATCAAAGATTTGTCCATGATTGGAAGATTTCAGCTCTTTGGGTTCTCAAGATCAAGTCTGAGAAGTCAGATAGATCCTGATGGGAGATAGATTAATTGGAAGGCACCTTTTAGGTCATCTAGTCTAACCTCCTGACCCTACTACACCATCCCTGACAAATGGCTGTCCAATCTCCCCTTGAAAGCCTCCAGTGATGAAGCTCCTACAACTTCCAAAGGCAACTTCTGTTCCACTGGTTGATTGCTCTCCCTGTCAGAAAAATTTCTCCTTATTTCCAGGTTGAATCTCTCCTGGATCAGTTTCCATCCATTATTCCTTGTCTGGCCTTCAAAGGGGCTTTAGAAAACAGCTTGACCCCCTTCCTCCTCTCTGTGGCAGCCCCTCAGATATTGGAAGATGCTCTCCTGTCTCCCCTGGTCCTTCTCTTCCCTAGACTAGCCAGGCCCAGTTCCTGCAACCGTTCGTTCGTTGTATGCTTTAGTCTCCGGTCCCCTCATCATCCTGGTTGCTCTTCTCTGTACTTTTTCTACAGTCTCAACCTCTTTTTTATAGTGTGGTGACCAAAACTGGATGCAGTCAGAACTCTTGGTGTGCCTACAGATCAAGATTCCTGAAGCATAAAGGAGAGCCAAGTACTGGTGCCCAGAAGTAAATGAGCCAATTAACAACAAAGTCTTCCTTGCTGGCAATGGGTGGGATTGTTACACTTGGTCGACTCATTTCCTTGAATGAATCCACGTAACAATGGCATCCAACAACATCCTGCAAGGCTTTGTGGCTGATCTTAATAGAAAACTCCCTGCTGAGAACTATGCAAAGCAAGTATAGGCAAACCTCGACTTGTGACCACCACTGAGCCCAAGATTTATGTTGTTCCGTGACAAATTTGTTAAGCGAGCGTTGCCCCATTTTATGGCTTTTCTCAGCATGGTTTTTAAGTGACTCACTGCAGTTGTTAAGTCGGTAACCCAGTTGCTAAGTGAATCTACTTTCCTTATCCAGTGCCTTGGCTTGTCAGACCCCGGGATATTGCAACCGTTGTAAATATGAGTTCAGTTGCCAAGCACCTCAATTTTGATCCTGTGACTGTGGGGAAGGCTGCAACGGTCTTTAAGAATGAAAAATGTTCTTTAAATCCCCTTTTTTCAGTGCCGTCGTAACTTTGGTCACAAAATGAACTGTCGTAAGTCGAGAACCGCATGTGTACGTATACATAGATTAAAAAAAATAAAAAAGAATAAAAATGAAACTTGGAAAGAGAAAAAGGAAAGGAAAAAACAATAAGTAAGTTTTTAAAAAAAGAGAGAAATAGAACAGAAAGACCGAAAAAATGTTATAAAGAAGCAACTTCTGGTTTTCTTTGACAGCGCTTCGAAGTATATTTGTATTTTACTCTATCTCTCTAAAGCTGCAGCATAATTTCCTTCCTTCCGTTGGCTATCCTTTCTAATCATCAAACTGTAACTCACAAGTTCATTCTTTTTTTTCTTTGTTCAGCAGAAAGGGCTATCAGAGGTTTCGGGTCACCAATAAATGTGTTTGCTTCTCTTATCAAGTTCAATTCTGCCATCCATATTAATTGTTATCTTCCCCAGACATTCTTCTGTGGTGCTTACGGTATCTTAGAGTCTTTCCATTTTTGTGCCTTTAATAATCTCACTGAAGTTTTATTTTATATAGAATGGAATAGAATGGAATGGAATGGAATGGAATGGAATGGAATGGAATGGAATGGAATGGAATGGAATAGAAGTTGGAAGGGACTTTGGAGGTCTAGTCCAACCCTCTGCCTAGGCAGGAAACCCTACACTAGGGGTGTCCAACCTTGGCAACTTTAAGACTTGTGGATTTCAACTCCTAGAATTCTGGGAGTTGAAGTCGACAAGCCTTAAAGTTGCCACGGTTGGACACCCCTGCCCTACACCGTTCAGACAAATGGTTATCCAACATCTTTTTAAAAACTTACAGTGTTGGAGCATTCACAAGGTCTGGAGGCAAGTTGTTCCACGAATTGCTTTAACTGTCAGGAAATTTCTCCTCTCCTTGCTTGTCTCTTTCCATAATTTTTTTCTAATTGCCTTTCCATGATTCCCCACAAAAATTCTCATTTTCATGTTTAATGTTGTACATTCTAATGCTTTGGAATACATAGGATATGGTGGTGTTATTTTTTTAAAAATATATATATATATCTTCTGATTTTATGGAATGTTGCTGGGAGCTGTCTAGGGCTATTTCTGAAGGGAAAAAATGGTTTCTGAAGAAAACAAAAACAAAAAAATGAAATACAATGTAATACATTGAAAGAGAATAATTATATTAAACTTAAACAGCAGATAGCAACTGATTTGAAAAAATGGGAAAACTTACAATTGTCATTGATAGGTAGAATTTCAACAATCAAGATGAACATTTTACCCAGAATTTTATATTTGTTCCAAACAATACCAATTAGGCTAGGTAAAGAATACTTTGAAGAATTAAATAAAATTGTGTTGAAGTATATATGGCAAGGTAAGAAAGCGAGAATAAAATTAAAACTCTTACAAGATGCTAGAATTAGAGGAGGATTTGGCCTTCCTAATTGGGAGTTGTATTACCAAGCTGCAAACTTAATGTGGGTTAAAGAAAGGATAACGTTAAGAAAGACTAGATTGTTGGCGTTAGAAGGTCATGATTTATTATTGGGTTGGCATGCTTTTTTATGATATAAAGGNNATTAGATAGGATTTTGATAGGTACTGATGAAAAAGTGATCAAAAAATTATAGTTATTTGCTGGAAATTAAATTAGAGGAAGAACAGGTTAAAGAAACAATGATTGATTGGGGGAAGAATTTTGGATATGGTATTGATTTAGAGAAATGGCAAAAATTGTGGTCTCAAAATTATAAAATGAAAATGTCAACAGCATATAAAGAAAATTTGTATAAGATGTTTTATAGGTGGCACTTTCCCCCGACAAGAATAGCAAGAATGTTCAAGAACAAATCTGAAAAGTGCTGGAAATGTCATCAGATACCTGGCTCATATTACCATATGTGGTGGACTTGTGAGGAGGCCAGGAAATACTGGACTAGAATTCGCATATGGCTGGAAAAAATGACAAAGAAACACATAGATTTGAAACCAGAGATTTTTTATTGGGAATCTTACCTGATATATATAATAAAAACTGAAAGTATTTGATTGTAAATGTATTAACAGCAGCTAGGATTGTATTTGCTAAAAATTGGAAGAGTGAGAAAATACCATCAGAGGAAGAAATTATTAAGAAAATATTGGATTGTGCTGAAATGAGTAAATTGACATTTGAAATTAGAGAACAAGAAGATAAACAATTTTATGAAGTTTGGGACCTTTTTTATCAATGGTTAGATAATACAATATAATAATAGAATAGAAACTTAGGAAACAATGAATATATTTTTTTTTATCTTTTGATAATATACTTAAAATTTTTTATAAAGATAGATTTGGTATGATTTTATGATTTGTTATAAAATAAATTAACTAAATTATAATTATCTCGCTTAAGTATGAATTAATAAAATCATAGTGAAATGATTGTTTAATAATGATATTAGGATATATAATTGTTGATTGATAATATGACTTATTATGCAACATAATTATTATGACTATGAAATAGATGCACAAAAAAGTGTGGCAAACCAACCGATGCACTGTCTGTAAATTTATGAAGGAGGGTGATGTTTTTATGTTATGTCTTATGTTTTATGTGTTTTTGTTTGTTGTTAAAATCAATAAAACTTTTACTAAAAAAATAAATAAATGACTATGTCAATTTCCTGCTGGCTGCTAATACATTCATGTGTGTGAAGGATGCTGTCTCATTGTGATAACAGCCAGGGATTGTGACATCCTTTTGGCCTCCTGTCTATTTTAACTTTTGTATTTAGGATGAAAATTTATATTTAATTTACTTGTTTAAAATTGAACGCTGCCTGGAGTCACTTGCTGAGCTGGATGGCCATACAAATGGAATGAATAAATAAACACAAGATGTGATTTTGCAAAGTTTAGTTATTAAGCCTTGCACCAAAGAAATGGCTCATTTGATGAGTAATTATTTTGCTTTGTCTTTGTTTTATTTGCTGGATTTCCTGGTGTCATTTACTGTCTGTTAAGAAAGGATCCCAGATCTCTTGAGAAGAGAGAGGGAGGGAAAGGAAGAGAGAGAGGAAACAGTACGGTTTTGGAAATGATTGAACAATAAAGAAACAAGACCCTTAATTGGATTTTGCAAGTCTATATGCATATGGAAAAGTAAGAGTGTGTGTGTGTGTGTGTGTGAGGAAGAGAGAGAGAGAGAAGATAGATGGATAGATATTGATAAACATATAGAGATGATAGATTATACAATGTAAATAAAGAGATGATAGATTGGTAGATGATACACTGATAGAGATTAGATAAATATAGACGACAGACAGACAGACAGACAGATAATAGAGTAGATAGATGACAGATAGAGATAATAGATGGATGATCGATAGGTTTGATAGGTAGGTAGATAGGTAGGTGATAGCTAGATGATAGGTAAGTAGATGGTAGGTAGACCTACCAGTCAATGACTACATCAGCTTCAACCACAACAACACAAGAGCACACAACAAATACAAACTCAATGTAAACCGCTCCAAACTTGATTGCAGGAAGTCCGATTTCAGCAACAGAGGGGTCAATGCCTGGAATGCAGTGGTGGGATTCAAATTTTTTTACTACTGGTTCTGTGGCTTGGTGGGTGTGGCAGGGGAAGGATACTGTATAATCTCCAGTCAGAGATGGGATTTGCTGGTTCTCTGAACTACTCAAAATTTCCACTACCGGTTCTCCAGAACTGGTTGGAACCTGCTGAATACCACCTCTGCTGGAATGCCCTACCTGACTCTGTTGTTACATCCTCTAACCCGCTCCTTTAACCACAAACTATCCACTATTGACCTCACCTCATTCCTAAGAGGTCTGTAAGGGGCCTGCATAAGTGAACCATCCTGCCTCCCGTCCCTGTCTTATTGTCCCCATTTATTCATACCTATTTCCTCTTTATACTTATACCTATTATCTTGTAAGCAATTGACAAATCAAATAAATAAAGATGACAGATGGATAGATGATAGATAGATAAATAGAGAGAGAGAGAGAGATAAAGAGGGAGGGAATAGAATAAATTCGATTCGATTCTCTGGCTAAATTCTGTTTCGCTTTCCACCAACCAAAGAATCAGGAATATTTTTGTTATGTCCCTACTTGAAATCCCCGTGTTTTGATTGGCTAAAACACGGGGATTTCTCATTGGCCAAGCAGACC
>BHEV01056788.1:302-25497 GCA_004319985.1 Emydocephalus ijimae
CGGCAGACCCGCCCGATGTGGCCTCGTTTCCCGCACTCGTGGCAGAGTGCGTCGCGGAATTTGCATTCGGACCTGGCATGGTCGGCTCCACAGCCAATGCAAGGGTGTAGGGGCTTCGGACGATGGTCCCGGTCAGACCGCAATCGGTGGACCCCTTCTTCATTGCTGTCTGATGACGAAGAGAGGTCCTCGTGGTGGGCCATTGAAAACTGCCCTTCTGAGTTGGGTAGAATGTCGCTGGTTGGCGGTGGTACCGTAGCGCGGTTTCAGCGGAGTTGTGCAGCCGACTCCCTGGTTGCTTCTGCTGCAGTAGCATCGGCGATGGCGTCAGCAAGGCTGATGTCGCCTTTCGCCATCAGCTTGCTTTGCAGNGTCCCTTTTGAGGCCTGGCTGGTTCCTGGCAAGCTACGGCAGACCCGCCCGATGTGGCCTCGTTTCCCGCACTCGTGGCAGAGTGCGTCGCGGAATTTGCATTCGGACCTGGCATGGTCGGCTCCACAGCCAATGCAAGGGTGTAGGGGCTTCGGACGAT
Organism: Emydocephalus ijimae; assembly: GCA_004319985.1. Classification (NCBI taxonomy): domain Eukaryota; kingdom Metazoa; phylum Chordata; class Lepidosauria; order Squamata; family Elapidae; genus Emydocephalus; species Emydocephalus ijimae. Next base: position 835 of record BHEV01056788.1, read on the forward strand.
GGTCCCGGTCAGACCGCAATCGGTGGACCCCTTCTTCATTGCTGTCTGATGACGAAGAGAGGTCCTCGTGGTGGGCCATTGAAAACTGCCCTTCTGAGTTGGGTAGAATGTCGCTGGTTGGCGGTGGTACCGTAGCGCGGTTTCAGCGGAGTTGTGCAGCCGACTCCCTGGTTGCTTCTGCTGCAGTAGCATCGGCGATGGCGTCAGCAAGGCTGATGTCGCCTTTCGCCATCAGCTTGCTTTGCAGCCCTGGTGCATCTAGTCCCAGAACTATTCGATCTCTTAGTGCCTCTTCTAAATCGGTGAATCCGCAGAGGCCTCCCAAATTTCGGAGGTCTGCTATGAAGTCGGCCACGCTTTCTCCTTTCTGCTGGTTTCTCTGATAAAACTCGTGGCATCTCACGAGCGTAGGCACGGTTGGAGCATAGTGGCCTCTCAGGATGGGTTCGAGGTCGTCCCAATCCATGGCCTTCACTTCTCGGGGTTTGGCTAGTGCTTTAGCCATCTTAAATACGGTTGGACCGCAATGCGTTAGGAACACCACCCTTTTTTTTTCCTGGTGTGGCATCCTTTAAGTTGTTCGTCTCTAGGAACATTTGTAAGTAATCCATGTAGGACTCCCAGTCCTCTTGTGTTGGATCGAATGGAGTGGGTGGTACGATGCCGCTGGACATGGTTCCGTTGTTGGCGCCCCCTGTCACGTGCTCAATGCTTCTTCTTGATTCCACTGGTTCAGACATCTCCAAATCCCATCCTCGTCGCCAGTGTTAAGTATTGAGCATGGGTGAGAATGAATGGAGACAAGCCTCTGAATGGTGAACTTCAGCTCTTTATTTACATTGTGACTTCTCTAAATATCAGCAGTAAACCCCGCCTTGTATCGGCATCCCCTGTAATGTTTTAACCAATAACAAGCTAGGAACACTAGCTTTTATAACCAATAGGAACTCTCTGTTAAGGGCCAATCAGATTCCCCGGAACGGGCCAATCCGGTCCGGCCGCTTAACAGCCAATCAGAAGTGCAGGGCCAGAACCCTGCACTTACTCCAAGCTCACACTTTATTCCTTTATTATGCACAACAGTGGCTTGTGACCATAGTTTTGGCAACGAGCTACTCCTGAAAGATTTTTCAAAGATTATGCTTAGAGGTTCTGCTATGGCAGTGGATAGCCTTTTTAAGAAGTAGCCACATATTCCATCCAGTCCAATAGATAGAGATGGTTTTAGATTGCATAGTGCTTTTTCAACATTGTCTTCTGTAAAATCGGTATGTATTAGATCATCGTAGTTGTCCATGGTTTGACTAGGAAATACTGGGCATGATCCATTGCTGTTTACAAACACTGAACCAAAGAATGTGTTAAAGAGGTTAGCTTTAATAGTGTCGTCGCTGCAGTCTTTACCATTAGGTCCTTTCAGGGGTGGGATGTGTTATGTCTGGAAGGATGGGTCCAAGAACGGAGACGAGACTCAGAAAGTTCTACAGCTCTTTATTAGTGACTTCCGATCTGAGCAAATGCTCCTAGCTGCAGCAGCCCCTTTTATAGAGCTGGCTGTGGCTAAACGGCCAATGACAGTGGTTTGAGCTTGCCACGCTTGGTTCGCCCAATCGCGGCAGCCCGTTTAGTAGCCAATCGGATCAGTCTGGAGCGACCAATCATGACCCGCTCTTAGCGGACCAATCCGCTTTGCAGGCTTTCAAGCCTGCTAGTCCGGAACACCTCTCCCCTCTAGGTTCCGTCTAAGGGGTGGGGTTATATAGTCTCACAGGTAGGCGGGTCTTCGCACCTGTCTACCTGACTTGCACTGTTCAAATTGTCTTTGCTCGGTCTCGGGTTCCGACGGGCTGCTCACCTGGAACGGTGAGCCAGTTCCATAGCTGTGACTCCCTTCAGGTGACCTCAGGCTGATTGACACGTCTCCTTCGTTGCTACTGCTTGTGCTCTCAGGATTCGCTGGACCTGTTCGGTTGCTGCTACTAGGTGAGACGATCCATTCCCAAGGCTCTTCTTCAGCTGGTGAGTACTGTAGGCTTTGATGTGGTGATCATGGGGTTCTTTCTTCTCTGCCAGATGTTGGTTCAATTTCAGAACCCCCGGTTTCCCTTCCCCCTCTGGTTTCGTGGTTAGGGTCACTGATGGGAGAGGTGGTTAGCCTGGATTGCAGCTGGTTGATGTGGCATTTCCACACTCTCCCATCTGTGGTTTCCAGCCGGTAAGAGCGGGGGCCTGGAATTTGAGTTATTTTGGCAGGGATCCACAGAGGGTCACCTGAAAAGTTCTTAGCAATTACAGGGTCTCCTACCTTGCTGGAGCACAGGGGTTTTTCCTGGGTGTATGCAGGGTGTAGGCGATCTAGAGGCGATCTGAGTTTTCTGGCCATCAGCAGCTCAGCTGGGCTTTTGTTGGTCATGGTGTTTGGTGTAATATGCTGGAGAAGGAGCATCCTGGTGATTTATTGTGGATGTTGCCTTGTTCCATTTTTTGTAGAGTTCTTTTTGTGAACTGAACCATTCGTTCAGCTCTACCATTCGCCGCCGGGTGAGCCAGCGATGTCAGTGCATGTCGTATGCCACGGTCTGCTAAGTATTGTTCAAAAACCAAGGCGGTAAATTGAGGGCCATTGTCGGATACCAGGACATCAGGTAAGCCGTGCGTTGCAAAAAGTCTGTTCAATTTCTTGATGACTGCCATTTTGATTCCTAATGGCACGAACCACTGTAGACCCAGTAGGCTGGGTCGGTCTCTGTCAATGATGGTGAGAGTTAGTATTGCGGTGTGGTTCTTGAAGGAGACCTGGAAATGACTGGAACCAATGACTGGAATCCGGTTGCCCTGGTAGTCCTTTAATATAAGCCTCTGAGTGCTGAGATCCTGGCGGCGGATGTTGGGAATTGGCTGCTTCAGGGTTTTCCAGGAGACCATGGTTAGGGAAGACCCAGAGTCCACTTCCATGATGCATGGTCGATTTTCAATGTTGACCTCTACATGGATTTTTCTGTTGTCTAAAGATGAAGCGTGGCCGATGGTGATATCTGATGTGCTTCTCATCTGGGTGCGCCAGTAAATTTCTGGTTTCTGTTGTACTGGCTCCACTGCTTGTTTGGGTGGTCCCGATTAGTGGTGGGGTTGCCCTCTGTTTGTCAGAGACTGTTTTCTTTCCATTTGGGACTGAATCCTCTTTTGTTTTGGCATACTTTAGCAATATGCCCTCTTCTCTCACAAAAATGACAGATGGCGTCTAGGAATCTGCATTCGGATCGTGGGTGGTTTCCACCACATCTGGCGCATTGGAAATTCGATTTACGACCCTGCTGGTCTTGTTGTTCGTGCTCTGACCTGAGTCTGTGGACTTCTTCCTCTTCACTATCTGATGAGGATTTGATATCTTCATGATGGGTGGCTGACGTGTATTTCTCTGATGACGTTGCTGTATCATTGGTGGTTTGGTGGCTGGCCCCATTTGTCCGGCGCATCCGTGCTGCTGATTTGTGGGTGGCTTCAGCTGCAGTGGCATCAGCTATGGTGTCTGCGAGGGAGATATCTCCTTTGGCCATAATTTTGCTTTGGACCGTGGGGTCTCTTAGGCCAAGGACAACTCGATCCCTCATGGCTTCTTCTAGATCTGCGAAGCCACACAGGCTGCCTAAATTCCTTATGTCAGCTACAAAATCCCTGATGCTCTCACCTTCGTGTTGATCCCTTTGGTAAAATTCGTGTCTGTGGATGAGAGTCAGTACTGCCGGGGTGTAGTGGTTGTGGAGGATGGGAGCAAGGGTATCCCAGTCCATCGTCTTGACTTCAGCCGGCTTTGCAAGCACTTTGGCTATTTTAAAAACAGCGGGTCCACAATGCATCAAGAAAACTGCTCGTTTTTTGCTAGGAGTGGCATCCTTCAGATTGTTGGACTCTAGGAACATTTGAAACCTGTCCATGTATGAGTCCCAGTTTTCGCTGGCTGGATCGAACGGGGCGGGTGGTATAGTGCTGCTGGCCATTCTGTCGACGTCTGTGCGCTGTCAGCCACGTGCTCTGTTGATTGTTGGTGAGTGCTCAGTCAGCTTTGCTGTCTCCAAATCCCATCCTCGTCGCCAGTGTTATGTCTGGAAGGATGGGTCCAAGAACGGAGACGAGACTCAGAAAGTGACCACAGCTCTTTATTAGCGACTTCCGATCTGAGCAAATGCTCCTAGCCGCAGCAACCCCTTTTATAGAGCTGGCTGCAGCTAAACAGCCAATGACAGTGGTTTGAGCTTGCCACGCTTGGTTGGCCCAATCACGGCAGCCCGTTTAGTAGCCGATCGGATCAGTCTGGAGCGACCAATCATGACCCGCTCTTAGCGGACCAATCCACTTTGCAGGCTTTCAAGCCTGCTAGTCCGGAACAGGATGGACCTTGAGTCTTTTAGTTTGTTGTTTACAAAATTGTAGAAAGCATGGGTGGAATTGGTGCATAGAAGGTTTTCTTCTTGGTTAATGTGATAATTTGTGCATTCAGTTTTAATCTGGTGGCACAATTTTTTGGATCGGCTTTTGAAGTTGGCAACGTGATCAGATTTGTTTTTCTGCCAAAGTGATCTCTTTTTGGATTGAAGCTTCCTTATTGTTTTGGGTAATTTGTTTTTTCTGGTTTTTGGAGTTGTTATTGGTACATATAGTTTGACGCCTCTTTTGACTTCAAGTATAAATAGGCTGTAATGGTCTTCAACAGTATTGCATCCAGTGAATAGAAATTGCCAATCAAGGGATGAGAGATCGTTGTCTATAAGATCATAGTTGCCTTTTTTGAAGTTATAACTGGGGATCACATCATTGTGTTGATTTTTGTGTGGACGTATGTTGAGACAAAAGTCAATCATGCTGTGGTCACTGTTGGAAAAAGATTCTTTAATTTGTATTCTGTAAATTGAATTCAAACTATTGCAGAAGATGAGATCGGAGGAGTTGTTAAGTCTAGTATTGTTGGTTACTAGTTGTTCCAGTCCCAGGTTTGTTACAGCATTGTAGAAGGTTGCATGTGTGGGTTCAGTTGTACATTCATTTAGGGTCCAGTTAATGTGAAGTAGATTGAAGTCACCAAGAAAGATAAAAGTGTATGGGCAGGATGTTGCCCATGTTAGTAGTGAATTTAGCTTGTTTACATGTTCGATGTCATAATCAAGGGTTCTGTAACATAGTAAGAATCGAAATGTGATATTTAAGGACAGTTCACATACTATGGTCTCAGGGAGAGCAAGCTCTTGGGTAACTTGAATGTTTTTTAGATGTAAGGATTTTTTATAGAAGATAGCAGCACCACCTTCTCTACAGATTTCAGGATCTGATCGGTAAACATGATTGTCTCTTACTGTGGTAATGGAATCAGGTAGAGATGCATTGAGCTATGTTTCACAGACAAATATGATGTTGAATTTAGCCATATTTAGTAAGAGGAGAAATTCAGGTATTTTATTCACAAGGCGTCTTGCATTGAGTAGCTTGCATTTAAGGCCAATTGTAGTTGGAATTGAGGTAGTTGGGGCATGTGTACATAGTTTTGAGTGATAGTGGGTTGGATGAGGTAGGCTTGGATGTGGAGTTGTGGGTTGTGTGACTTACTTTTGATACAATCAGCATGGTAGTCAATGTAGAGATCCTTCTCTCCATTGTCTAGATGTCTTTTGAGTTCCTTGCACAGTTCATGGGAGCAGATTCTTTGCAGTATGGATAAGTCTGGTCTTGAGCGAAGTTTTTTGTGGTTGGGATTGGTTTTTGCAACGGCATTTATTGTATGAATGACTATGCATTTGCTGGACTCATTTTTGCAAACAACTCTACAACATTTTGGGGCCACCGAGCCATCATTGTATTTGGACTCAGGGCCATCTCCGGTTATTTCAATGATGTCTTCAGGAGAGATGTTTGTTGTATTTGAGTTGCTTATGATATTATGAACTTTGGTGATGTCATCTGATTCATTGGTGTCTTCAAGACCAAGTAAGATGGCACTTGGACATTTCTGATCACGTTCAGTGGTGTCTCTGATGAGTAAAGATATCATTTGTGGAATTATTTGATGGGAGAGTAATTATTTGTGGTTGTGGTTTGGTGGTTATTTTTGGTTGTAGTTGTGATTGTAGTTGAGGTAGTAGTTGTGATAGTGATTGTTGAGTTGGGATTTGATTTTGAGCTGATAGGTAATCGCTTATCAGGGCTGTATTGTGCTGTAATCATTTATCAGTGCTGTCATGTTTGCACCTTTTTGAATTAGGGCAATGCTCTGTATTTATCTTTGTTTCCAACACATTGTGATTCTAGCAAGATGAAGATGTCATTCAACAAAATTGCATGCAGATATCAAAATTGACTCGAATTTGCTCATTTCTGGACCAATTGGCTTGATTTCTTGAGTAGAATCAATCATTTGAATCAGATTGAATTGAGAATCCAAGCAGAAGTGGTTCAAATGAAATAAAAGTTGATTCACATAAGTTTATTTTAGGTTTTATAACAATCAGATTGGTTTTGTGGTGATATCCCTGAGGATATGTGAGAATAGCTCAGATTTATTATTTTATTTTATTTTATTTTATTTTATTTTATTTTATTTTATTTTATTTTATTTTATTTTATTTTATTTTATTTNTTTGATTTGATTTGATTTGATTTGATTTGATTTGATTTGTCAATCACTTACAAGATACAGTTATAAGAATAAACATAGTTTTGAATACATGAGATAGATATTTATAAGAAAAATGAAAAGAAACAATAGGACAGGGATGGTAGGCACAATTGGTGCGCTTATGCATGCCCCCTACAGGCCTCTTTGAAAGGGGGTGAGGCCAATAGTAGACAGTCTAAGCTTAAAGTTTTGGGGGGTTGGGGAAGAAACCACAGAGTCAGGTAGAGTATTCCAAACATTGACCACTCTGAAGTCGTATTTTCTGCAGTCAAGTTTGATGCGGTTAACCTTGAGTTTGTATCCATTGTGTGCTATTGTATTGTTATAATTGAAGCTGAAGTATTCATTTGCAGGTAGGACATTGCAATGTATGATTTTATATACTATATTTAGATTGGACCGAAGGTGGCATAGTTCTAGGTTTTCTAGGTTTAGAGTTTCAAGTCTGGTGGCATAAGGTATTCTGCAATGAGTAGAGGAGTGGAGAACTCTTTTTTTTTTTTTTTGGTTCTGGTTTTGCGTGGCTTCGACTCTTCTTCTTCTTCTTCTTCTTCTTCTTCTTCTTCTTCTTCTTCTTCTTCTTCTTCTTCTTCTTCTTCTTCTTCTTCTTCTTCCTCCTCCTCCTCCTCCTCCTCCTCCTCACCTCCTCCTCCCCCTTTTATTGTATTCCATCATGAGTCCATAGCGCGTATAAAAATAAAGCAAATAAATAAGGCAATAATTTTATTTTGGAGAAGTTTCATAATCTCTCTCTCATACACACACACAGTGAATTACTGTCATAAAATGATTTGGACTTTTATAATTGACATTTATGATTGAAGGGAAGTTGGAGTGCAGATGACACTGAATTTTAGTTGACACATTAATGTTTTGGTGGAAGAATACAAATTAAAAAAAACCTTTAGAAGAGAAAGTCTAAAAGGATCTTTAGAATCCGTCTTCTAAAGACCAGACAGAATATTCACTTTAAACAGCGTACCACCATAAAGCATACCTTGGGGTGTGTTTTGCTTATGAAAGGTCACTGTCCATAAATTCACTTTCTGCAATAGATATTTAATGATTGCAAACAAATTTTCATTACTTATTTAAATATACGAAATAGCCAAAGGACAATTTCTGGTGGCTTATTTTAAAAATTTAAACCCTCAGTTCCTAAACAGCATGCAGCCTCAGAGAGAAATATAATTCTTTGGCCTTTGTCTAAAATAAACAAATAAGCCATCGGTGACCTGCATTCATACCTCAATCGGAAGCCCACTAAAATAACAGTATCCTGGTTCTCAGAGTGACAAGAGTCAAACTCAATTTCATTGAGGACCACATAAGGGCTGTGGTTGACCTTAGGTTTGGCCAATTGAATGGGCGTGGCCAACTGAGCGGGCATTGACAGCTTGACACCATTCCACAAACTGCTGGCCTGTTGCCTTTTTGCACTGAATAGAACAGGACAGCCAGATCCAACCATATCTGGCCCGTGGGCCTCGAGTTTGACACCCCTGCTACAAACTTTTTATTGTATCAATAATAAAGCACTGTGAATGGGCTAACTGATGCTTGGATGTTTCTATGGATCCAATTCAGAGGTGGTATTCAGCCAGTTCTGACCAGTTCTGGAGAACCAGTAGCAGAAATTTTGAGTCGTTCGGAGAACCGGCAAATCCCACTTCTGACTGGCCCCGCCCCCATCTATTCTCTGCCTCCCATTGTGTCCCAGCTGATTGGCTGGGTCTTCTTTGGTTGCCCTGCACTGGAGAACAGAGCTGGAAAGCAGGCTAGTGGAGTGGGGAGGGAATGGGGATTTTGCAGTATCCTTCCCCCGCCACGCCCACCAAGCCACAGCCACAGAACTGGTAGTTAAAAAAAAAAAATGAATACCACCACTGATCCAATTTCTCGTGTGGAACTTCATCTTTTTCTGTTTCTTATAAGTCCACCTGCCCAGCATTAAAAGAAAATACAGGCAGTCCTTGACTTATGACCACCAGAGCCCAAAATTTCTATTGCTAAGCGAGAGATTTGTTAAATGAGTTTTAACAACCTTTTTTGGCCACAGTTGATAAATGATTTGCTTGTCAGAAGGTTGTGACCCCAGGACATTGGAACTGTCATAAATATGAGTCAGTTGCCAAGTATATGAATTTTGATCCCATGACTGGGGGGATCCTGCAGTGATTGTAAGTATGAAAAATGGTCATAAGTCACTTTTTTTCAAAAAATAAAAATAAAAATGAATATATGTTTTATTGGTACATTTTTCTTTTAAAGAACATAAAAAAATATTCCATGTCTATCTGAACCATGTATTGTCTGGCACAATTAATTTTATTTAAGTAAAGATACAACTATAACCAAAGTCATACTAGTAATCTCAATAAACATATCAATATTCATCACAACATAATAATACAATTAGCTTATCCATCTTGCAAAATTTTCAATACAAATTCTTGTTATCTTTCAAAATTCTGCTCAGTTTCTAACCTGTTAATTTCTGTTGATTAACCATTGGTAGAATAAGTCCCATGTTTAAAAAAATATTATGTTTCTTCATTTCTTCATTAAGTGCTAATCTCTCCATCTCAACACATTCTGTTGTCTATGGAGATTCTCAATCATTCAGGTCATAGTTGTCCCAAAGGTGCTTTTTCAAGAAGCTACTGGACTTGTTTTTTTTTTAAACAAACATTTCGCTTCTCATCCAAGAAATTTCTTCAGCTCTGACTGGATGGTGGGGAATAGAAGGATTTACACTCCTTGCAGACAGCTGGTCATTTGCATTCTTTCTGAGAGCCGTTGAGGCCACCTGGAGGTTTACCTGTGTCTTCAGGGTCACCTGAATAGTACAAATGGGTGTGGATACTTCTTGGAACTATGTTGAAGACTGGAGATAGATGATGTTGTATCCCTCTTACTCTGTTGAGAGAGGGTTGTTCAATTTTGATATAGATGGCCTCCTTGAATCCTCTTTCAAAACAGCCGTCCTCTCTGTCCAAAATGTGGATTTCACTATCTTCAAAAGAATAGTCTTTGTCTTTTGAATGCAGATGGACTACTGAATCCTGTCCTGATGGGCTTGTTCTTGTATGTTGTGTCATGCATTGATGAAGTTGTTGTTTTTCAGTGTTGTAGCTTTGAACAGTCACTTAATGGAATGTTGTAACTCAAGAACTACCTCTACATTGTCAATGGGAATGTATTTGGTGGGTAAATTATAAATTAACAATGTTGGTTTCCTACAAAGAGAATATATATAAAATGTTTTATCGCTGGCATCTACCCCCAGTGAGAGTAGCCAAAATGTTCCAAAATATGACACCTAAATGTTGGAGATGTAATCATAAACAGGGAACACACTTTCATATGTGGTGGGTCTGCCCCCATGCATGGAAATACTGGCAAAAATTAGATTATGGTTGGAGGAAATAACAAAACAGATAATAAAATTTAAACCAGAACTACTTTTTACTAGGCATGGTAGAACCGAACATGAATAAGAAATATCAATACCTGATGCTCTATATCATAACTGCTGCTAAAATTACTTTCACCCAAAATTGGAAGTAGCCTACGATCCCCCCAGAAATCATAATAATTAATAAAGTACATAAATGTGCTGAGATGGATAGATTAATGAAGTTATTGAAAGATAAGGAAGAAGGGGAATATTATAAAATATGGGAGGTCTGGTAGAAACAGACAAGGAAAAAAGAATTTAATGATAATTTTGTAACATCATCAAACAATAAGGTTTACGTGTAAGTAAATATAAATAAAAATGTATGTATGTGTGTATATATAATGCTTAAAATGATGAAGAAGTAAATACAAAGAAGTATAACACATTAATAGAAGTGAAATGAAAATGTATACACTGCTTTAGCAATGTTATAAAATGTGAAAAATTGTTTTTAACTGACAAAACATTGAATAAATTATTTTATTTTATTAAAAAAGAACTACCTCTAGATTGGAATTGGATACTTTCAGAAGCCAAGAAGCATAATAAACCAACTTACATCTGTCTGTTGTACCTCAGTGAGCTAATGTCTTTTATTTTACCTTTTATTAAATTCTTCCAATGCACGATCTTGAAGTGATGTGGTGCAAGAAATGTGTTAATTGGTGGAAGAGAGAAAAAAATGGCACTCAGCATGTTTCAAATTTGTCATTTTCACTCATGTTGGATTCATTATTCAGAAATGTCTGGATAGAGTGCTCAGTTTACATTAACCAACATCCAGGGGAACAGACGAACAGACGAACACTACATAGAAGCCTGATGATGGTAGATGAGATTCTGCCGAAACGTTGCTACAACTTTAAAAGCACAACTATAATGATGTGGGAAAATACTCGAACAAAGCTGAATACCATATATATGGTATTCGCGTTCATGGTCATGCCACATCTTCATGGTAGATGTGACACCATGAAGATGTGGCACGACCATGAATGTGAAGCCAAACAACAGGATCACAGCTCACCAGCTCAAATCCCCCAGCAACTAAGACTAACCTGAGCACAACCAAGCCCCCACCTGAACAGAACGCACCCCCAGCCAGTCAGAACACAACCAACCCCCCAAACCAATCAGAACACAGCCAAACCCCCAAACCAATCAGAACACAGCCAAGCCCCCACCCAATCAAGTCACACCCCCACTAGCAGTTAAAAGGAAGAAGCAGCTGCAAGCTCACATTACTCTGAGAAGCACAAAGCCAAAGACACAAGCCTGAAGATGATGAATGAGACTTTATCGAAACGTCGCCTAGATACTTCCAATTTTACGTGGGAGAAAACCCGAATAACCAAAGATCCACATACAAATACCCACAAAAACCTCAGAAAACAAATACACACACACATATATGGCATTCAGCTTTGTTCGGGTATTTTCCCACGTCATAGTAGTGGTGCTTTTAAAGTTGTAGCAACCTTTCAGCAGTGTATATATATATATATATATCTCCTTGTAAAAAAATAAGGTTTTCATTTTTTATGACACACTTGGCCAATAAAGAATTCTATTCTATTCTATTCTATTCTATTCTATTCTATTCTATTCTATTCTATTCTATTCTATTCTATTCTATTCTATTCTATTCTATTCTTAGTACCATTTAGGAATACATATCAGATAGTCATTTGTTTCCTATAATAGCCAGTTTCCTTTAGAGGATTCTAAAAAAGTTGTTTCTGCAGTATTGGAGCCGAAAGACCAAATGAGATTTTATATGGGGAGACAATGAAAAATTAACTAATATTTATTTATTGCATGCAATTGCTTTGCTATTATTTATTATCAACTCTCTGGTCAGGCTAAAATTGCTTGCTGCATTGTTGGCATTCCTGGAAAAGCTGTTCTTTATTTGTGCAGAATTAAGTTAAAAAAGTTTACCAGAAATTAAGCATTTCATAATGAATTCCCTCTTGTGGATATTTGCCTGTGCGCACACATACAGCTTCAATATCTCATCATTTTGAAATAACATCCAATTGCCCCTCAGCCATGCATAAATGTTAATAAAGAATAAGTCGTTATGGCTAGTTTCAGTCCTGGAAAGAAGGAAATAAGAACTCATTATGCAAACTGGTTGAAGTGTTCTCTGAAGCCCTGGTTGAGTTGAATTTCTGTCACCTTTTGCATGACAGCAATAACAAAGAATGAGGGAACGGATTCCTAAAGATAATTAAGCAGTGTTGATCTCAGGACATTGTCTTTTGAATGAAATGCTGATTGCATTGTTCATAACAAAAATTACCTCTGCATGATAGAATGAATTAGTGACCATCTGAACTTACTTAGTCAAACTCAAAAGTGGAGAAGAGGGGGAAGGAAGAAGCAATTAAAAATACCATCATCACTGGATCTATTGGGCAAACAGCTGGTTGTATTGATAAGCACTCCTCCAGTGAAAGCTACTTTAGAAGACAATGGGACTTAATCTGCTTGCTAAGTAGCAATTAGAAGGCAATGAGAGACGATGAAATTACTGTTATTTTGATGCAAACAACTTTCAAAAGGGGGTTTTATATATAAAGAAATAAGTATTCGTCCTGAATTGGCTTTTAAATATTGGTGGTGATAGCTGAGCTTGCGTGGCTGGGGTAAGGATATTGCACTTTGACAATAGGAGAAATGTAATAGAGACATATCCAGATATTTTCCAAATGGGTTCTGCAAAGCTAATTTGTTGCACAGTGGCTTGTCTCATAATGTCATGCTACATTTGATTGCAATAGAGATATTGGAACTGATGTGTTTGGCCGTGTACCACTCCAGAATCTCTGTTGGTATGACCCAAGGAAGTGTGATACTTCATCCTTGCCTGCTCATTTTGATAAATCCTATTTCAACAGCAGTGACATATTTTTTTTCAGCATCTTATTGCTGAATAAGAATGTGCTAATGTCACGTTATAATCTCCTGACTTCTTATCATCACCAAAGTTCTACCGTGGATTGGCTGCTCCTTAATCCTTGAAAGAAGCCTAACCAGGGATGGCCTTCAAAAATCCCAGCAACATATTCTTTGCCCGGTTGCTGAGTGAGCGTGGCCATGTTGGGTGTGAAGTACCAGAACTTCTAGGAGGCCCATTTTTCACTTTCCCCAGGCTTTGGAGGTTTCCCTTAAGCCTCTGGGAGGGCAAAAACACCCTCCGCTGGGCTCTGGAGGCCAGAAATGAACCTGTTTCCGGGCTTCTGGAGCCTCCAGAAAGCCTGTTTTTCCCCCTCTCCAAGCCTCTGCATGCACTTACCTGCATTTACCTGCATCCAAAATGGGCCACGTGGAGACTCCTGGGAGGGACAGGATGGGGTGAATGGGGCCAGCCAGGGGTGAGATTTGGCAGTTCATCAAACCAGCCATAACATTAGCAACGGGTCCACATGAACCCGGGCAAACGCATAGCAGTCCACCCCTGAGCCTAACTGGATAAATAATGGAATATCTTTCCTTTTCCTTGGCTGCCCCTGTAACCCTCCATGACTCGATGTGCATTTGGTTCTTTTTGATGATTTTGATTTGAGGTGGTAAGGTTATGGAACTGGGCCAATGATGTGGTCATCCCTTTCCACATTGTTGCTGTTAACAGAGCTGATAATTTAGGATTGCTGGAATTGGATATGTCTAGTTTAATGAAAAGAAGGACTAGGGGTGACATGATCGCAGTGTTCCAATATTTAAAGGGTTGCTATAAAGAAGAGGGAGTCAAGCTATTCTCCAAAGCCCCCGAAGACAGGACAAGAAGCAATGGGTGGAAACTAATCAAGGAGAGAAGCAACCTGGAATGAAGGAGAAACTTCCTGACATTTAGACCAATTAATCAGAAGTTGTGGGTGCTACATCAGTGGATGTTTTTAAGAAGAGATTGGACAACCATTTGTCTGAAATGGTACAGGGTTTCCTGCCTAAGCAGGGAGTTGGACTAGAAGACCACCAAGGTCCCTTCCAATTCTGTTATTGTGATGAGTGGAAATAAATGTAAACTAGTTCCATGTTTATTTTTTGCATACAGAGACACTTCAGATAAATTTGAGTCAACATTTGGAGAGAAGAATATGTTATCATTAGAAGTGTATGCTTCAAATACTGCAGGGGAATACTTCCCATTCTCTAGATGGGAAAGATTTGATGCAATCTTTCTCAGGCCATCCCAAATGCCACATCTCCAACTACAGATAAATAAGAATATGTAATTTCTCTGCACTGTTCGGTTTAGCTCAAAAATGGCACCACCCCCATTCAAGAAGACCCTTGAAAGGAAAGGTTTTCAAGAGACCTGAAGATGATTGCTGGAAAAGCTAGCAATATTTAAGGGCAGTTATCAGTTTGGCTAGGGACGCAGTGGCTCAGTGGCTAAGATACTGAACTTGTCAATCAGAAATGTCGGCAGTTCACCAGTTCGAATCCCTAGTGCCGCATAATGGGTGAGCTCCCATTACTTATCCCAGCTTCTGCCTATCTAGCAGTTTGAAAGCATGTAAAAATGCAAGTAGAAAAATAGGGACCACTTTGGTGGGAAGGTAACAGCGTTCTGTGCGCCTTCGGCATTTAGTCATGCCAGCCACATGACCACAGAGATGTCTTCGGACAGCATTGGCTCTTCAGCTTTGTAATGGAGATGACTGGAAATGACTAGCATGTATGTGCAAGGGCAACCTTTACCTTTACCTTTTTATCAGTTTGCCTAAGAAAGGCCGAGTGATGGAAATTCATGGAGATGTAAAAATAATGTCTGCATCCCTGGAATGTGTTAGATTTGTACTGTCTTTGCATTATATTGAATCTTACATTTTTCAAACAGCACTTCATAATTCAGTGATTGTTTTTATCCCGTTGCTTTGAGATAGATTCATTGGCATATGAATATCTAAACAATTCGACATCCCGGTGAACCTCAAGGATACTTGCATTGGCTGATTACACTTTTGTCAAACAAAAATTGAATATGTCTGTTGGTTCTAATAGAACTTATTGATTTTCTTGCTGCATTTGTGTTGTCAGTTCTATTATCTTGGAGACATGGCACTTTATTGCTAAAAACACAGTGTCGAGTTTAAATCTTTGTGAGCCTTGGTTCAGTTGAACCAGTAATCCAACATGGCTCTTGTTACTAGCCAGTCTACATAGGTGAATGAAAGTGTGTAGGTTTTTAAATTTAATGGAATCTTTCTACAAAATTCTAAGACAATTCGAAAAAAAAAAAAACCCTTGGAAAACTATTTGCAAGAAAAATTCCAAGAAAACCTGGAAAACCAATTAGCTTAATTAAAACAATCACCTATATTAATTGTCACATATACCTTTACTTGAAAAATAGCAAATGAGTGTGGAGCCTTCTTGGAACTGTTGATCATCTATCTCCAATCTACTCTGTTGTAGATTGGGGATAGATGATGTCGTATCCCTCCTCCTCTGTTGAAAGAGGCCCATTCAATTTTGACATAGATTGCCTCTTTAACAGTTCCAAGAAGGCTCCATACCAATTTGCACCACTCAGGTGTCCCAAATGACACAGATAAACCTCCAGGTGACCTTAATGACCCACTAAAAGAATGCAAATGACCAGCTGTCTGCAAGGAGTATAAATCCTTCCATTCCCCACCATCCAGTCAGATATGAAGAAGTTTCTGGAATGAGAAGTGAAATGCCTTCAAAGAAAAACCAGAAAGTCCAGTTGCCTCTTAAAAAATAGCACCTTTGGGACAACCATGACCTGGATGACTGAGACATTTAGTAAGGCTGATAATCCTGGTTAGTTTTTCAATCTGATAGCAGTTAGGTTAGACAAGCTGTTAATGAATGATGTGGAACATTCTTGACATCTTCAAATAAAGTTCTTGACTTTGCTTGGAATTGGACTATGATAGAGGAGATCTTCAGACTTTATGAAGCCCTGTTATCTGAAAGCATGTTCAGTGGTGGGATTCAAAAAAATTTATTACTGGTTCTGTGCGCGTGTCTTGGTGGGCGTGGCAGTGGAAGGATACTGTAAAATCTCCAGTCAGAGGTAATATTTGCCGGTTCTCCGAACTATTCAAAATTTCCACTACCGGTTCTCCAGAACTGGTCAGAACCTGCTGAATACCACCTCTGCTGTTGATCCCAAGGAAGTGGACAATATCTTTAGGCTGTGAGCTTGACTACCTGTGTTATGGACTCATGCTCCTCCCGGGTGGTGCAGTGTAACTTGGCCAGGTTAATGCCTGTTTGTGTGAAGGAGTGATACTGTTTGCTTTGAAGAAAGCAGTGGTTTCCCTGCCTTCTTAACTGAGCTCTGCTTCTCAAGAAGCCAGTTGACCAAACAGAGTTAGAACAACTTTCATCCAATCTCCAACGTTCCTGTTTTGGGAAAGGGTGTTGAAAGGATGGTTGGCACAGAGTTCAAAGAACCTTGGATGAAGTGGATTATTTAGATCCTTTTCAGTCTGATTTCAGGCCAGGTATAGGACTTAGACAGCATTGCTCATGCTTGCTGATGATCTCTGGAGATCTAAGGATGGGAGTGGTGCAACTGTCTTGGCTCTTTTGGATCTCTCAAAAAGCTTTGATTTATTTAATTTATTTGTTAAATTTATATTCTCTCCACATTTATTCATTAAATTTATATTACATCCATTTTACTCTCAAAGATTTTCTTTATCCTGGCAATATCAAAAAAAAAATATTTTCCTTGATTTTCATCTCTATCGTTATGAGTTCTCTTCCACTAGGAGTCTTCAAACAAAGGGTGGTTGGTCATACGTTAGATATATTCCAGTGAAGCATTTTTCAATTTGAGCATCTTCCAGATATGTGGTTTAATGGAACATTTCTTAGGTCTTACAATGCTGTCTGGAGAAATAATTGGAGTTAAAGTTCAAATATCCTATATTGAACATACATGGAGCTAAATGATTGATGACCTCTGTGGTTGAGTTTCATCTTTATGATGATATGATTTGGGAGGAGGCCTAAAGTTGTGCTTTTATTGCCAGCTGTTCTCAAAACAACTGCAAAGTTTACAATAAAGCAGTTGTCCCCAAATGACTTCACAGGTGAGATGAGATTTGAACTTAAAAACAAAATACTATGAGAAAACAACTCTTCCATTATGATTAGGCTAAGAGGTGAGGAAGCAAGGGTGGGAGACAAATACATAAAAAAAAAATCAGTATCCAAAGTTTTACCACGTCAAGTTACAATTAAATCTGTGCAGTGAATGTAATTTGTGGAGAATGTGAAGTCCACGGTGTTATTAATCATCTTATTAAAATTGCAATTGTTACTCTTCAGGAGTGAAAATTCTCAGCTCTAGAGCCTAAGCAATTTCCTACCATCCTACCAGATGGAATATACAACTCTCACATAGGCGGGTTAATGAATAATTGCCCACTATGAGATTTCACACTTCACGTGTAATATGTTGAATCTCAGCTAGATGGACTATTGGCTTGATTGGATGTGACAATATCTGAACTCAGATGACAGGAAATGAATGCTAATTACAACGTGACTAAGGTTTCTCAAATCAGAGATATGGAGAGATACACCATCTCACAAACTT
This sequence comes from Emydocephalus ijimae, assembly GCA_004319985.1. Lineage (NCBI taxonomy): Eukaryota > Metazoa > Chordata > Lepidosauria > Squamata > Elapidae > Emydocephalus > Emydocephalus ijimae. The sequence continues at coordinate 18,553 of BHEV01056788.1, forward strand.
TCTCTTTTACATTTAACATTTAACACACACACACGTGTGTGTATATGTATATGTATATATATATATATATATATATATATATATAAAATTAAACAGATTAAAAGGAATATGTTGCATCCGATATTTATCAGTTTGGAAAAGTAAATTTAACTGCTCTCTGAAAGCAAAGGAAGGACAAAATAATTCTATCAGGTAGAAGTAGATAATTTAGGACTAAATGGTCAACAGCAAATAGCTCAAGTACTTAATTGTTTGAATGAATCCACTTGACCTAATCAAACATCCTATTTTATTAAGTGCAGCAGCTCTCCCTAAAGCTTGAGTCCAGCACATCTCGGTTAAGAATTAAATTAGCCTTGTTTTCTTTTGCTACTACAAAAGTCTTTTGTGCAGTGGATGGAAGTTTATCAAAGTGAGATCTAGTCCAATCTAAGAATTAAGGAGAAATTTCCTGACAGTGAAAACAATCAGTGGAACTCTTTGCATTTGGAAGTTGTGGGTGCTCCATCACAAGATGGTATTAAGAAGAGAATGGACAATCATTTGATTTAGAATGGTATAGGATCTCCTGCTTGAGCAAGGGAGTTGGATGAGAAGACCTCTAATGTCCCCTCCAAATCTATTATTCCTTGTAACATATTTTTCTTGTCTTCTTGTCATTATCTCCTTTCTCTGCCATTTGTGTATTTTTAGACTTTAAGTCTGAGGATAGCTGTAAACCCTTCCATTTGACAGAAGTGCATTTAACAAATGATAGGAAATGCTTGTTAAGATAAATACTTGACTCCGAGAAAAAACACCACACATAAACTTAGTTGGTCCTAGAGAGCAGAAGGTATTTCTCCTTTCCACCCATTACTGCATTTTGCCTAAAGCAATGTTTCCAAAACAAATTGGAAGGTTGCAACTTTGCTGACATACCTGACAAATTTTAAGACAAGATTCACAAAACTAGATAACAGCAACAATAGAAGGTCATCAAACAGCCCATGACCCAAGTCATTACAACCCAGGAGATTACAGCACAAGACCCAAGGATGTCAAAACAATAGAACTCAGAGGTCATCACACAGCCCATTACCCTGGTCGTTACAACACAGGAGGCTGATATACACACAGCCAATACCTCAGCCACACATGTTCTTATGAAAAAGCCAGCCAATCTGCAAACATCAACTCCATCAGCCAATCAAGAAATGACAACACAGCCAAGCTCCCCACCAGTATTTATAGAGAGACGGCAGCTCAGATCACGCTTTGCTCGCACAAGCACAGAGCCAAAAGTACCAGCCTGAAAATGGTGAGTGATATCTCGTCAAAACGTCACCAAGATACTCTCAATCTTACACAGGAAAAGACCTGAACATGTCAACACCTGCATACCCGTACCCATGAAAATCTATGAAAACAAATGTATATGTATACATGTACGTATATGTATATGTACATGTATATGTATATGTATATGTATATCTATATCTATATCTATATCTATATCTATATCTATATCTATATCTATATCTATATCTATATAAACAAACAATGGGCATTGGCCCTCTCTCTCTATGTTGAGATGTCAAGGGAGGCATTATGTAATGTTGAAGAGTCTTATTTTCTTTGGGGCCCCAAAATAAGCACTAGGGGTTATTTTAGGGAGAAACAGGGTACTGTTAATGAATTAATGAATTTAAATAATTAATACCTTGAAAAGTTATAGTCCTTGATTTACACCCAGTCATTTAACAGCAGTAAATGCCTATTCAGGATAGTGGATTTATGATTGTGACATCAGCTTAACAACCACCGTCAAAAAAAAAAAAAAAAGAAAAAGGAAAATCCTGATCAACTACTATTGACCTTTTCCATCTGTTGAATGGCTCTTGCAGCCTCCAGTTTCCTTCATTTCCAACATGTGCCCCATCTGCATTGTTTTCTGGCCAATTTTTGTAATCTGCCTGGTGGGTGACACAAAGAGAAAGTATAATTAAATTCCTGGACCATTTAAAAGCTCCACTCTGGTGGAACAGTTATAGTCATAGCCATTATATTGCAGCCAAGCTACATGGCATTCCTTCATTAGAGTCAGACTCTGAGGGAGAGGAGGGACAGCCAACAGGGAGTGCAGGTGTGGCTCTGGAGGTTGTGAAGGAAGCTGGGGAAGGGCAGAGGCTGGCTGGGCAGTCAGAGGAAGAACAAGGCCCATCCCATCTCCATTCCAGGACATGCAGGGAGGAACGGAAACAACCTGCTTATCAGAGAGGAAGTGGCCACGATCTCCCTCATTGGTTGCAGCTGGGGAGAATAGTATATGTTAAGTCCTGAGCATGGGCGCAAGGAATGGAGACGAGACATCGAACGGTGACTTCAACTCTTTATTGTGAAATAAGAACAGAGCAAATACTTGGGCAGCAACAGCTCTTTTATAGAGCTGGCTGCTGTCAAAACAACCAATGATTTGAGTTTACCGCTTTCACAAGCGTCCAATCAGAGGGGCCTGTTAACAGCCAATCAGACTGGCCAGAAACGACCAATCACGACTCGCTATTCGCGGGCCAATAAGGACTGCAGGATTACGAGCCTGCTGCAAAGTAAAGCTATTTAAGGTTTTTACTGCTGCGTTGGCTTAGTTCATAACAGTATAAAAGAGAGATGGTTAAAACACAGCATTGCCAGAAGCAAATTATGTCTTATTTTGGGCTGAAGTTATCTTGGTCGGCATCCTTCCAACATACTGCCTTGTTATCTCCTTGCAGCTGGTAATTACTTATCCTAGTCCGTTGTGGAATTTCCTCCATTGTAATTTGTTTTGGGTTTTTTTATTTCACATTTATCTGCTCATTAAGTTCAGACTGTATTGCTTTCTTTGAAAGACTATTTTTGAATAAGTTTTCTCTCCAACTGAGAATCATTGAACAGCAGGGCCAAGTTGGAGACATTAAAGGACATTTATTTACGTTTTGAATTTTATTATGTTTGTGTTACACACTGGGTCATCAAACTACATTCCTATAGGAGAAAGAGTAGGAGAACCTGAGGATGGAGTTAAAAGAGGTATCAACCTAGAATCCTTACATAGCCACAAGTCCAACTTCCTTGAATTCTGAGGATTTATCCAACTCGAGCTGGATCTAACCATAACTTGAGAAAATTCCTGTGTATAGGCATGAATAATAATAGGTCAATTTAGTTGGACCTTCATGCATGGACTTGATCTTTCACACTTGACTCTTTACTGTCCTGTAAGCTTAAGGATAAAGACAAACTCAATTGTCTTGACCCCGACTTTCTAAACAGGGAAGGAATGGGGCTAAAGTTTAATAGACAATCACCTTTTACAAAAGGGAATATTTGCAGGCTGTATTATCCAGTTTGCCTGTTATTCCTCCTTCAGAATAGAATCACTAGTAGTGTCCACATTTTCCTTAAACAAAAGAAAATCAAAAGAGGATTTTTTTTTTACAGTTTGGTTTGTGTTTATTTGTTGTTGGAATGGTAGGCATGGAGAATTCACAAGAGAGATGGTTTCACCTGTTTGAAAATGCAAATGATTTCTGACACAGTTAAAATGTTTCAGAAACAAGTGATTGTGTGTGTGTGTGAGAGAGAGAGAGAGAGAGAACAGAGAGAGACAGAAACAGAGACAGGGGAAAACACCGGGGGATACTCTCTGATTTCCACTGATTATCATAGTTATGAAAAACGTGTCAATCAGCGGGAACCATACAAGAATGACAATATCTAGCATCTCAAGGAATGGATACATCATAATCAGACGACAATTCTGAGACTTGGAAAATCTTGACACATTATTCCACCCCAAAGAAATAAAAAAATGCTTTGGAGCCCTTTAGATTAATATTAATAATCTTGTGTACATATCATTCAGTAGATAATATCCATTAATATGCACTAGATGTTGGGTTCCCCTTCCTTGTTTAAAGAAATTTAAATAAAAACATGACACAAAGGTGAAGATACATATTTCAGCATAATAAATCAGGAGATCACTTTTATTTAATTCATTTATTTCAAGACAAGTGGGAGTTATTTAAGAAAGCAATGTTGACATGTCATTTAAAATAATAACAAGACTGAATATTGGTACCTATCTAGTTGAAAGGTAGTTGTTGAAGTTATCTTTTGTGAATTTCTTCTGTGCCTTAGCTTTCTTTCAACATCCCAGGCTCTCTTTTTTTTCAAGGAATGCAACATGTGAGGACTAAATGGGCTTAGCCACATAAAATAAAGGAAAAGCATTGCATCAGAACAAAAAAATATTGCACTACATTTATACTCATCTGAATGGGGTCCTTAAACAACTCCTTTTGTGAAAGGTTGGGTTATTATTTTGGTAAAGGTGCTTTTTGAAATGGCATCTGGACTTTTTTTTTTTCTTGAAGACATTTTGCTCCTCATCCAAGAAGCTTCTTCAGTTCTGATTGAATGATGGAGGTTGGAAAGATTCAGATAAACGGCCTCAATGACTCTCAGGAACAGTGCTAACCAGAAGACTGCAAGGAATATAAATTCTTCCATCCTCCAGCATTAAATCAGAACTGAAGAAGCTTCTTGGATGAGAAGCGAAATGTCTTCAAGGAAAAACAAAGTCCAGTTGCCTTTTGAAAAAGCACTTTTGAGCCAACCATGACCTGGATGACTGAAAATCTCCATAGACATTGGGTAATGGATCATTTGTTTTGTGATGGTTGCTTTTCATAAATTTACATTTCTATTTTGCCATTGTTTCCTCTGCTGCTGTTGATATCCAGGAGGGGTAATTTTAAGAAAATTATATTGCCACACACAATAAATAATAACAAAATAATAACCCCCATCCTAGTAACAACACACACTCATTCCAGCCATTTAATGGGCTCCATCACTCCCTGGTGTCAGCTTGGAAGCCATTTTTCTTTGAGGCTTCTGGGCTGTCAAATTCAATAGGAATTTGGGAGAGGGACTTCAAGGAGCGGTGGAAGATTAGTCACAACAACATTCTTTTCCTAGAAAGTCAAGGACGGAAATTTTGAGTTGTTTTGAGAACCAGCAAATACCACCTCTGAATGTCCCCAGCCCAATCTCTTCTCTGCCTCTGGAGTCCTAGCTGATCGGCTGGGTCTTCTTTGGTTGCCCTGCACCGGAGAACGGAGCTGGAAAGCAGGTTAGTGGGGTGGGGAGGCAATGGAGATTTTGCAGTATCCTTCCCCTGCCATGCCCACCAAGCCATGCCGACAGAACCGATGGTAAACTATTTTGAATCCCACCACTGAATTGGAGAAAGAGGTTTGTGCTTTTTAGACATGTGGGAAGATGGGTCCATTTCTTTTCATCTATCACTGTTCTTTTTTTTAATCTGACCTTTTTTTGGTTAGGTCATTAAGAGTTGTCTTGGTCACCGCATAAAGTAACACCAGACAAACAATCAAGCAGAGAACAATATTCTAATCAAAGAGCTACCAAGTTGATTTTCATATGGTAAAAATTTAGGAAACTGTTATGTAAAGAGCTTCATCATCAGTGAAACGTTCAGCATTGTTTCCAGATCATGGAAAGATATTAGAAATAAAATTAACTTTCCAATTTTGACAACGGCTGGTAAGTTATGAATTGAGCTGCATGTTGTACAAACCTCAATTAAATGGCTGCCTTTGTTCAGATTCATATTGTCTCATCCATTGCTAATCTCTTTTGCCACCTGTCTAGCTATAGATCTTCTCAATAACTTCACCCATCCTGGATGCTGCAACATTTTAGGAATCACTCACTTCATCTCTGAAAGAAAATCCATTCATTTTACTTCTTCAGCTGAACTGTATTTGCATCTTCCCCAAAATTCACTTGTTTTGGTGGAAAGAGAGAAAAAAAGAGAGGCTTTCAACGTCTCTTCAGAACCTTGATTTATCATAGCTTGTCATTTCTATCTTAGGATTTGGCAGTTCAGGGCTAAGATTATCTACTGAGTGGAAATTACCACCTTCCTTTTTGAAATTGTATCATAAAATTATGGAAGGCTCTTGAAATTTATTTTTTTTTAAATTTATTTTGCAGGCTAAGGATTTATACCTCAAATGAAGAAGGCTACCCTGACAATTTATATTCAGGGGAGGGTGGAAATGATGCAATTTGTCAATGTCAGCATTTATGCACTGTGTTCACAGATGCTTCTGTGTCATTATGTTTTTAAACATTACATTATGCTGCAGCGTGTTGGGTTTCCTGAAGCAAAAAATAGGATATCTTGCTATACTATACTCTTGGTAGAAGCGTTTATTTTATTTTTTTCTTAAAATTTATTTAGGCATATCATTCCCCCTCCTTTATCCTTCTGCCTCCTTTTGTTGGCACAACACTAAGAGTAATCAGGGGTCCCTAAAACAGCAACACACTTCTGAATTTGAAAAAAAAAATAGCAATAAGCATATTGCAGTGTTCATATAATGCTTCTTGGTAGCATTGTTGGTTCATTCGTAGCACTATTATTTCGTGTATATATTTCTGTAAAGTTTGCATTTGTATTAATTCCTGGTGATTGGTTAGGCAAATCCCTGCAGTTTTAATGGTAGAATTTTGGAAATGGTTTGCCACTGTCTCTTTTCTAGCACTGAGGGAATGTGACTGCTCAGGTCTCCAGTAATTCTGTGTCTATGACAGGACAAGATGTCTTTGTTGTGTCCGTCGCGAAAAGGAAACCCGGAGTCAGTGACTGGTTCAGCTCAGATCTTTATTCTAAAACATGACTGCCGCGATGGAAAAGGTCTGCGGCTTTTATTTCCTTAGCCGCGGCTTTTTCCGCGGCTCTTGACATATCGTTGAGTCTCCCGCGATTCAAACGGACCAATCGTGGGAGACTCTCGGCGGCCAATCGGCAGTGGCGCCGTCGGCCAATCAGGTAGCCCCGCGCTCTGACCAATCAGCGCGCGGGGCTTTCAAGAATGCAAAGTGAGG
>BHEV01056790.1:0-13760 GCA_004319985.1 Emydocephalus ijimae
TTTCTTCAGCATGTGAAAAGGCATACAGTTGTTACATTTGAATGCTTCATAATTACAACACTACTGGTTCTGTGGGTGTGGCTTGGTGAGCATGGCAGGGGAAGGACACTGTAAAATCTCTAGTCAGAGGTGGAATATGCCAGTTCTCTGAATTACTCAAAATTTCAGCTACCAGTTCTCCAGAGCTGGTCAGAACCTGCTGAATACCACCTCTGATCTGGGGTCAGATGGATGGTGGAAGTCCTTATATACTTGTTTGTTCATCCATTTGTCTACCTAATTTATATAGCCAGCCATCTCACAAACATGTGACTCTGGGAGTTGTATATAGCAAAACTAAAACATCTAAAATCATTATCAGTAACACATTAAAAAATTTAAAAAACTATAAAAACAAGTAAAACAAGAATAATAGATGAAGTGATGTTAATAATAATGGAGCCACCTCACTAGTTGTTGCTGAAATTGTTGAGCGCATAAAATGATTTGATGTGGTTCATTTCCACAGGTAGAGATGATGAAAATACCATTGATGAAGCTCAAATAAAGGAGGGATTTCAGGATAGGAGAATTCAGAAAGAATTGTTATAGGGCAGCCATGAAGATATTGGCATTTTAAGGAACCCTATGCGTACACAAAATTTGACACTTTGTTGCCAAAAAATAAAGATTTTGAATATTAGTACAAACTTACATGCTCTGGTGGCAAAGTATGCTGTTTTGGTATTAGTAATCATGTTCTTGATGGCTTCCAGTCCATGTTTGTAGGGGATATTGGAATGTAGTGCCTTACCATGATTAAAATGGCACTGTTGAGAAGATTAAATAACCAAGACAAAAAAAAAATACCCATGGACTGCTCCATGTCAGGTTGCATAACACAACATTTTATACAAATCATTTTATATAAATTATACATAGATCATTCTTTAATTAATTTATTAAATATTAAATATGATTACATATTAATGTTAGACATAGAATCACATAGAGCATTAATTAATATAATTGGCATTGGCAGCATTTATGTCGATTTGTGCCTGGACCTTGACTATTTACTTGCCTATTAATAGTCCAGATATTTAATATAAACAGATACAGATACAGACTCAAACAGATGCAGACATGCAAAAGGCACATAGATTCCAGAAAAGGAGAAGGGGAGAGGGGAAAAATGTGCTAAATCTGCATGGTAGAACTGGAGGAATAATTTTGGAATTTCTACAGATTAGGCCAAAATGCAAGAAAAAATTAATCTAGGTGAAGAGAATAACACAATAAAATAAAATAGAATTGGAAAAACTTCATATTTACTGACGCACAGTGCACGCAGATTAATAATGTTTTATCAAACAGGAACATGAAGAAAAAGGACCAGTTCTTTTTAAAACATAGAGGAAGAAACAAACCCCATTATTTTATGGATTACCAGAAAGTTGTTTATGTATGTGCTCCATGTAGTTTCCCTCATCAATGGATATGTGTGCAAAGCTGTGCTTAAAGCCATTCACAATATATCCAAAGCAAACTTGACACACTAGGATAATCATACAGGACTAGTCCAAACACAAAACCGTTCTTTAACTCTTGACTTTGAAACATATTATTACTGAATGACTGATGTTAGTTGATCTACATCCTTTTATATTTTACAGCCTGAGTTTTGAGCTTTACAATCACATTCCAGTTTGAATTCTGGGAAAGTTCCACTCTCTGTTTTAATGACACTTCTGCTGATGTTCAACTGCTAGAATGCAGGTCAGGATATTTCAACAGATTGGGCTGGGTTCTGGATTGACTTAATTGAGTCAAAAAGATGAGCAGCAGGGTTCAGATTATATCTATTTTATTTTATTTATTTTATTTGTCAATCACTTACAAGATAATGGGTATAAGTGTAAACATGAGTAAGAATACAGGAAATAGGTACGAATAAATGGGGACAATAGGACAGGGACAGTAGGCATGATGGTGCACTTATGCATGCCCCTTACAGACCTCTTAGGAATGGGGTGAGCTCAATAGTGATTAGTTTGAGGTTAAAGGAGTGGGGATTAGAGGATGTAACAACAGAGTCAGGTAGTGCATTCCAGGCATTGACCATTCTGTTGCTGAAGTTGTAATTTCTGCAATCGAATTTGGAGCGGTTTACATTGAGTTTGTATCTGTTGTGTGCTCTTGTATTGTTGTAATGGAAGCTGAAGTAGTCATTGACTGGTAGGACAGATAATTTTGTGTGCTATGTTTAAGTCTAACCATAGGCGGTATAGTTCAAGGTTGTCCAAGCCCAAAATCTCAAGCCTGGTGATATAGGGTATTCTGTTGAGAGCAGAGGAGTATAGTACTCTTCTCGTGAAATACTTCTAGACTCGCTCGATTGTATTAATGCCCGATATGCAATGCAGATTCCAGACTGATAAGCTGTATTTGAGTATTGGTCTGGCAAAAGTTTTATATGCCCTAGTTAGCAATTTGATATTTCTGGAGGAGAAGCTTTGTAAGATTAGATTTACAACTCTTAATGCCTTTTTGGCAATGCTTTTACAATGAACTCTGGTGCTTAGGTCATTTGATATGAGAACTCCAAGGTCCTTGACAGAGTGAGGATCATCAACAAGGTCATATCTGCCTAATTTGTATTTGGTGTACTGATTTTTTTTACAAGTGGGTAAGGACAGAACATTTGTTGGTCGAGATTTGGAGTTGCCAATTGTTTGACCATTCAGACACATAATTAAGGTTGCTTTGAAGGACAGTAGCATTGTTGGTGGTGTTGAATAGTTTTACATCATTCGCAAAGAGGACGCAGTTGCTTATAAGGTGATTGCAAAGGTCATTTATATAGAATATAAAGAGTGTGGGTCCTAGAATGGTGCCTTAGGGAACACCACTGTTAACTGGAACAGGTTGATATAACACACCCTATTTTTACTATTTGTTGCCTGTTGACAGGAATGCAGTAATCCATTTATGAAGGGAACTGGAAGTGCCATAAGAGTTTAGTTTTAACAGTAGTTTGTCATGTACCACTGAATCAAAGGCTTTGCAGAAGTCTATGTAAATTGCATCTATAGCTTTATCCTGGTCAAGTACATATGTTTTTGCAGTGTAGGAGTTGAAGATTGCAGGACAATTTTTTCCTGAAACCAAATTGTTTTTTTGGAGAGTAGGTTGTTTGACTCTAAGTGGAGGGTGATTAATTGATTAATGATTGATTCCATGCCTTTGCACGTGACACAACACAGTGAGATTGGTCTGTAGTTTTCAATCAGGCTGGGGTTGCCTTTTCTGAAGATAGGGATGACCATAGCTAAGGACCATAGGTTTGGTAAGGAGCTGGTTCTGAATGATTTATCATATATAATGCTTAGGGGTTCTGCTATGGCAGAGGAGAGCTTTTTAAAGAAGTATGCACATAATCTAATGGGGCCAATAGATAGGGATGGTTTTAGGTTATGTAGTGCCTTTTCTACATTATCTTTTGTAAAGTCAATATGTAGCAGATCATTACAGTTAGTTGTGGTACAACTAGGAAATGTGAGGCATGAACCATTGCTGTTTAGAAAGACTGAACTGAAGAATGTGTTGAAGAGATTGGCTTTAATGGCTTCATCATTGCAGTATTTCCCATTTGGTCCTTTTAGGGGTGGGATGGTTCTTGAGTCTTTAAGTTTGGTGTTTACAAAATTGTAGAAGGCGTGGGTGGATTTTGTATGTAGGAGATTTTCCTCTTGCTTGCAGTGGTAATTTGTGCATTCTGCCTTTATCTGTTGGCATAAGGTGTTGTATTGGTTTTTAAAGTTTGTTATGTAGCTAGTTTTGTTTTTACGCCATAGCAATCTTTTTTTAATTGAAGTTTCCTTATCGTTATGGGTAATTTGTTTTTGTTTTGGGGGGTTACTAATGGTACATTAGTTTAATGACACTTTCAAGAATGCAGTATAATGCTCTTCTGTGTATTACAGCTAAAGAACAGAATGTGCCAATCAAGAGATGGTCAGCATCTATGAATGTGCCAATCAAGAGATGGTCAGCATCTATGAGATCATACGTGGCTTTTTTGAAGTTGTATTTTGGGGATCCATCATTATGATCCTCTTGTGAGGGCTTAAATTGAGACAAAATCATACTGTGGTCACTGTTTGAAAAGGGTTCTTGTATTTGTAGGCCATCCATATATTGAGTTTGAGCTGTTGCAGAAGATAAGGTATCACCACATAAAGAACTTGGGACCACCAGCTGATACATATTGCAAAACCAGAAACTCATTCTCAACATTTTCCTGTGCCATAATATACAATATGTTTGTCTTCCTCAATATAGCACTTTCCAGATGTGTGGGGACTGCAACTTGCAGGCTTCTCAGCCAGCCAATGGCAATGCTGGCAGAGAATTCTGTGAGTTGCACTCCCAACATGGCTTGGGGAGGGATACAATATGGCTTCACAGCAAACTTATCACTAATGCAGTTTCCTGAATGGCTGTCTAAAATGAATTCCTATTTACTGTCAGATACTTGGTATTACTGAATGCAGAGTTGTTAATACAGGTAGCCCAATACATTGATATTTTGTACACAGGATCCTTTTCAGAATTCTGAAATCCTACAGAAAGTCCTTCAAACAGCTTTGATCTTCCATAGCCCCTGTCTTATTTCTGTCACTGCTCAAAGTTTAACAAAAGTTTATAGTATGGAAAGAAGAGAGGAGGGGTAGAAATCATTGTATTAAAAGTATAAAGTCTAACTGAGTTGAATAGAGAAATGTGGTAGATCTTTACACACAGAGAGGCACAGAGAGATGGGGGGGGGGGGGAGAGAGAGAGAGAGGGAGAAAGAGAGAGAGAGTCAAAAGAAAGGATTCATTCCATAAAATGAAATTTATGAACATGATACCAACATTATTGTGCCAGGCTGAATGCTTGCTCTGTTTACTGTTCTGAAAGCTTAAATTGAGGGGTAGGAGATGACAGCTTCACATTTTGTGAGCAGCCCAGGGTAGGTTACAGATGAAGCCAACCAATACTGTTCAGAAGTGTTTGGGTTTCAAATGAGGGCATATCTATCCTTCTACATTGGTGATGATCCCTCAGTTGTTTTGGTGCAGTCCTATTAATCTTACTTTACAAATCCATGCCGTGATTTATATCGTGTTTAATTAACTGATGGAGGGCTCCTGTGGCAAAATGGCATCACATTAAGCTTTGTCCTTATGGCAAAAATGAAGCACCATCTTTAGTTTTGCAAAAGCAAAATGTCCGGGGATTCGTTGATGACAGGATGCCGGAATTACAAGAAGGTCCCTCCTGTCGTTTGAAAATCCAGAGAGTGTGGTTGCCATATGCTCATCATTTCCAAGGGGGGGAAAAGTGACAGGACCAGAAAAGAACAGCTCTAGTTCCTCCAATATGTTCAAATCTCTGATGAAAATGATAATGCAGCAGTTCTGTACAGAGGCCAAATCTGACATGAAAGCATACAGGAAATGTTCAAAAGGATTAATGAGACATTTCTTTTTGAAACATAAATTACTTTCTCCTCCCTCACTCCCCTTAATAAGTTGCATCAACAAAGTTGACTTCTTTTAGCAACAACAGTATGAAAAGTGGTGTCTCTTCACACAGTATCAAACTGAGAAAACAGCAATCAGAAACTTATGTTGAGCATTATTAAGTAAAATCTATGAATGTATTTTTCTGCATCAATATAAACCTGTGATATAAATGTTTGGTCTACAGAGGAAAGTTGTTTTATTTCCAAGATAGCTGATTAGTCAATCTCTGCTTTAAAAAGATAAATCTCTCAAGGCAATCTATTTGACTGCCTGGTAAGCATTTGCAAAGTTCTTCATGTCTGAAAATTATCAAATAATTTGAAGACTGCATACATATCAGGGGTATTGGTATATATTGATACAAATCATGACCTGTTATCAACTACAATTTTGTAGATATTCATATGGAAATCACATTGAATATGTGTAAACATAGTGCCCTATTTTACAAAACTAAAATTGAACAGTGAATGTAAAATTACTTCTTTAGAATTATATATTTCTCCCAATATTTAGATAAAATTGCTGAAAAGCCACCATTTAATGGTATTCATATTGACATTCCTATTACATGAACAGAAAAATATACTGACATTCATATTGTAGCACTGACAGTATATGTCGATATTTGTGTGTGTGTGTGTGTGTGTGTGTGTATTAATGTGTGCATCTCATTGTATATTTCTCTGTATTTAGTATCAGATACTTGGTTGAACATACAATTAAAATCAAGGGTTTGAAGGATACCTTTGTTTCATAGACAGGATTTCTTTGTCCCTGAATACATTTCAGATTTGAAAAGAACTTATTTGTTCGGTTGTAATTTAGACCATTGAATGATAACTGAAACAAAGACAATAAAATAAATTGATATTTCAATAAAGCCAACTGATAATTCAAATCAGTAAACAGAACTATTTTTAACAATTTAATTTGTGCAGACTAAGCAGAGAGGAGAAGGAGAAGATATTACAAAGTTTTCTTTTAACCTTTAAGTGCATGTGTCTGTACACATGCACAGATACTTGACTGAACCACAATCTATTAATATTTCACACATGTGTACTCAGTGGGGTGTGTTATTATATGGATACAAAAGAAACTAATGAGCAGTCAAGCTACCATATGTCATGACTTGGGCCAAGGTAGAAGATGCATGGACACAATAATTCTTGCTTCCACTTTCCTATTAAAGCTATTAATCCTGTTTGAGGTTTTATTCCCAGTTAGCTGAATAAAATCCTAATAACTTCTATTAGATCTCCAAGAAGATCACAATAGAAAGACACACATCTGTTGTTTTAGATATATTTTTTGTGAGTCTAATATTTTTCCATTGTTATTTTGGATGTCCACCAAATGACATTAACATATTCACCATCGATTTTTTTTTCTTTCCAAAGCTTTTGCCTGTCTTTCATCAGTGAACCAGCATCTTTTCAAAGTAACTAAGTTTGAACTTTTATTTGTTCAATGGAATACTGCATCCAGTTTGGTCATCACGATATAAAAAAGGTATGGAGATTTTGGAAAGAGTGCAAATAAGAGCAACAAAGATGATCAGGGGGCTGGATGCTAAAATATATGAAGAATGGTTACAGGAATTGAGTATGTCTATTCCAGTAAAAAGAAGGACTGGGGTGACATGATAGCAATGTTGCAATATTTGAGGGGCTGCCTCAAACAAGAGGAGGTCAAGCTATTTTCCAAATCACCAGAAGGCAAGACAAGAAACAAGAGATGGAAACTAATCAAGGGGAGAAGCAACCTAGAACTAAGACAACATTTCCTGACAGTGAGAACAAGCAATGAATGGAATGGCTTGCATTCAGAAGTTGTGGGTGCTCAACATTGGAGTTTTTAAAGAAGAGATTGGACAACCAATGCTATAGGGTCTCCTGCTTGAGCAGAGGGTTGGACTAGAATACTTCAAAGGTCCCTTCTGTGTTCTGTTCTGTTCTAAATGTGTGCCGTGCACTGCCCTGTGATCCTTCATGATGGTGGTCTATAAATAAATTTAATATTAGTAACAATGATCTAAGATAACCCCAGGAATATATGTAACTCCTTATTCTCCACAAAGGTCCCTCTGACATATTTGACAAAGTTGGTAACCACTTCAGATATTTGAGAAGAAAATGTCTTTCTTCTTCCTGTGCCTCCAAATGGATGCCATTTATAGCCAATCTTTCCTCCAAGGGATAGGAACATGATCTTCTCCTCATTTTATTAAGACAACAGTCATGTGAAGTAGAAGAGCCAAAGGATGGTGGCATTTGCAAGTAATATAATGAATTTAATCTGGAAATGTGCAGGCTGCAATCCAATCTAGGAGTGGGTCACAAGCAATCATCCAGCACTTGATCTTCAGAGCCTTCCCACAGTACTCGAAAAGGGCTGAAAATTCACAGGATTTCTACAATATATCTTCTTCTCCTACTGCAAAGTAATGGTGGAAAGCAAGTCCTTGACATTCTCCCTTAACATGCCCAAATATTCTGGGATTCTGAGAGGCAGACTACTCTTTTTCTCCACTTTAGAGCTTTCTAATCTCCCCCAAAAGGGAAAGAGAAGAGGATGATCAGCAACAAGTTACAGTTGTAATGGGTGAATGGTTAGGAGATTTGAAAGACTGGTTAGGGTCTTTGAGAAGATCTCTGTGTTCAGTAGAAGTTGAAAATGAATTGATGGCACGTTATTAATTAACCAGTTTTTCTAAAATTGCCCTAAATTATCATTTGCATTTTTAGGTTAATTTGAATCCACTTCTACTGGAAAACTTTATTAGAGCCCTATAGAACTTTGGGAGATGTCCTTCAATCTGTCAAATGTTGTCTACCCAGTTCAGTTCGCTCCAGTCACACAAATAATAAGATATTCATATGATCAGTGCCAGGCTCGTAAATGAAATACATGCTATTCAATGGATGGATGGATGGATGGACAGATGGGTGATGGGTATGGGTTTGGCATCTCCATTCTAGCACTCTTCAGTATTTAAAATTTGTTTGAGACTCCTCTAAAATATCTTGAAAGCTGATACCAGTAAGATGTCAACATTAAGATTTGCCTATTCTGAAAAACACAATAAAAAATATATACTTAAAAGTTAACTAATTACTATTATCCATAAAGCTCACATAGATGTTCTTGTTTTCTTTTGAGATTCCATGCATAATGGAGAAAGTACCATGCAAAGTACTATTCTTTGATGTGACACTGAAATTTTGCTGTTTTCTCACTCCTTTGTCTCATCCTAAACCAATATGTTGAAAATTCCCTTTGTAGTAGCACCTGCCCTCAGAACAGCACCTAGATGGCTTTGACCCCTTTAGCCTTTGCTAAGGCTCTGAAGACCTGGCTATTTCCCCAGGCACTCAGGCCAGGAGGTTAGACAAGCTTTGGCTGGTGATGTGGTTTTTATGATTTGTGGGTTTACTGTTTTAACCTTGTGTGTCATGGGTTACATCCTGTTGTTGTTGCTTTCATCCTTGTACTATTGTGAGATGGGAAGCTACATAATTCATACAAACAAGCAAACATGTTGATGTTTGTCTCAGTGTCTCAAAGAGACTACAAAGGAACAGGAAATTGCAAATAATTTTTGCATCATATCTAAAGTCATTAGATGTGTGAACTCCCCACCACTGGTGAAATGCTATCAAGTCTTTTACATCACTTTACCAATAGAGCTATAATATCAAGCAATATCTTTTGTCTTTGTTTTTTTAATGCTCCTGTAAAAATGTGCATGTAAGGACATGCTATAATCTTCCAGAATTAATTTAATTCCAAATCTGTAAAATGTAGCTTAACAATGATCTAAAGAATGGCTACTACACCACTCATGACTTTGGAGATTGTAGGATGGCTAGATAGCTTAACCTAGGAACTCTAGGTGGTTTGGGTCCTCTGAGTAAATAAATGCAGAAACTGGGAAATAATCAAAATATTTTTCTTATGTCGATCAATCAAGAATGATTAGGATCAGCAAGTTAAAAATTGCCTAGAATATCCTCTAACCTAATTAGATTGTATTATTCTAATTCTCTCTCTCTCTCTCTCTCTCTCTCTTTTTTTTTTTTTTTTTTCAAGCTGGCAAAATATTTGCATCCCTCGCCAACTTTTATGGCTTTTTTGTTTTAAAAAAGGATAATAATGGGTTTCTAATATTAGGGTTGCTTGCATTGATCATTTGTGCTCTCTAGGTAATAACAAAATTAATGAGTGAACTATATCAACCTGATTTTTCCACAAGAGGCTAATTAAGAATGCACGACATTAACATTTTTCTTTTTTGCTGCACTGAAAATGCTTGCTAGCAGAGAAGCACCTCTCTCTCTCTCTCTCTCCCTCTCTCTCTCCCTCTCCCTCTCCCTCCTTCTCTCTTGTTTCCAAATGTAAAAGCAGCACTGTGGCAGAAAGGTCATCTCATTTTAGTTCTAGTCACATTCTCAGGTCAACTTTCAAGACACAGATCTCCTGTATTGCAGTCCTCACAGCTACTGCTTGAGCTGTTCTCTTGGGACATTCCAGATTCTTTGGTCCAAAAAAAGAAAGGGACACCACCAATTACTAATTCTGAGAAAAAACTCTTGTGGGTATGGCAGGGAAGTGAAAAGGAGAAAACAAAGGTAATTTATCCTGTTAAATGCAAAACTTTACCAGGTAAAATCTTTTGTTTAAACAGTTCCTGTAAAAAAATAAAAAAAAAATCAAGTAAAGTCTCAGTATGAAACAGATTGGTCTTAGTGCTGAATTTAAATATTAGTTATCATCAATATTATATTTTAATAGAAAAACACTGGAATATTTTTTAAATTGGATTTTTAGAAATTGTACAGTAGTAAATATTGTTGATGAACTGTGCATGTACTGATCTTAAATGCTTCGTAGAATCTTTCAATGCGTATACCATAGCTTTCTGCCATATTATATATTTTAAATGTGTTTTAAATATTATTTTAAATTAAAATTGTTCTTTTAAATTTAATTGTTTTAATATTTTATTTCTCAAACTTTTAAGATGGTAGGATTTATGGTGGGGACATAAAGTTGCATGTTTCAATACTGTTCCATTTGTTTCACTACAAAAAATGATGATTTCATAGGCAACAGGCTAGGGTGATGCTACTATCTCTATTTTCAAAAGCAGCAAGGAAAATGTAGGATTATTTTGTTTGATTTTACTCATTTTCAATCATTTTCTGAAAGATGTTTGTAGTTGCAGAGAAGTGGCAATATATATATAAAATACATTAATTTGAAATGTCTATTTTATTAAATGAACTACTTTCCAAGAAACTATTTGAAAAGCCTAAGAGTATTTTCCCAAGATTCTGAGTTGGAAAGGATGTGGATCTGCCTCAATGAAAGTATGTGGGTTCCCTGCTAGTGCTGTTTTTTTTAACTATTTGATTATACTGGTTTCTGTTTTTAACTTGCACACTAGCCAAAGTCATTATGAATTGAATGGCATTCTAAATTTACTTGGTTATAACCAACCAAGTAAATCTACCTCCCTGGAAAATATTAGAATAGAATAGAATAGAATAGAATAGAATAGAATAGAATAGAATAGAATAGAATAGAATAGAATGGAATGGAATGGAATGGAATGGAATGGAATGGAATGGAATGGAATGGAATGGAATGGAATGGAATGGAATAACAGAGTTGGAAGGAACCATGGAGGTCTTCTAGTCCAACCCCTTACTCAGGCAAGAAAGCCTTCACCACTTCAGGCAAATCATTATCCAATCTCTTCTTAAAAACTTCCAGTGTTGGAGCATTTACAACTTCTGAAGGCAACTGATTAATTGTTCTAATTGCCAGGAAATTTCTCCTTAGTTCTAAGTTGCTTCTCTCCTTGATTAGTTTCCACCCATTGCTTCTTGTCCTGCCCTCAGGTGCTTTGGAGAATAGCTTGACTCTCTCTTCTTTGTGGCAGCCCCTGAGATATTGGAACACTGCTATCATGTCTTCCCTAGTCCTTCTTCTCATTAGAAGAGGCATACCCAGTTCCAGCAACCGTTCTTCATATGTGTGAGACTTCAGTCCCTTAATCATCTTTGTTGCTCTTCCCTGCACTCTTTCTAGAGTCTCAACATTTTTTTTTACATTGTGGTGACTAAAACGGAATGCAGTATTCCAAGTGTGGCCTTACTAAGGCATTACAAATTGGTATTAACCCTTTATGTGGTCTTGATTATATCCCTCTGTTTATGCAGCCTAGAACTGTTAAGTTCTGCGCATGGGTGCAAGGAATGGAGACGAGGCAGTGAACAGTGAACTTCAACTCTTTATTAATCATCGTGAACAGAGCAAAAACCTGGGGCAATAGCAGCCCTTTTATAGGGCAGGCTGCTGACCCATTAACCAATGAGAACATCGAAGTATTAAACCCTTGAACTGATGAGAGTGGCTCGTTAACAGCCAATCAGATTCTCCAGAATGGACCAATCTGATATTGCTATTATCAGCCAATCAGAAGTGCAGGATTAGAACCCTGCTTTTTCTTTAAGCTTTGACAAACTTAATTTAAGCGTTTTTATTAGTTCATAACACCCCTTCCCCCGGGTTCCGTTTGAGGGGTGCGGTGATGTAATCTCTAAGATATGTGGGTTGTTTTAACTGTCTATTAGATTTGCGCTGTTCCACCGGTTCCCGTCTGCAGTCCAGCTTTGTTGGGACGTTTTTGGACATATCTGGTACCGGCGGTTCCTCATTCTCACTGGATGACTCGGTGCCGCTAATTCTGTCATTGTTGTTGTCCTCCGATTTTAGCGGGCTAGCCTCCATTGAGGTATTCCTCTGTGGTGAGGACAAACCCCTCCCTGATTCTTCTTCATTAATCGCGCCCGATCGCTGACTTCCTTCGCTTCTGCTCTCTGCCATCTCACATTTGGTTTCTTCGACATCCCCTCCCCCCTCAGTTTGGGAGTCCCAGGAGTCGTGGGAACTGGGTTGTAGCCTAGAGCGAAGCTGATCGATATGGCGTTTCCATATTTTTCCGTCTCAGGTTTGCACATGGTACGATCTGGGCCCGGTAGTTTGAATTATGGTTGCTTCAATCCATAATGGTTCGCCGGAGAGGTTTTAGCGAAAATTAAGTTGCCTACCTTGAACTCGCGGCATGTCCCACTGGATCTGCAGGGTTTCTCTGGCTCGTAGGAAGGGTGAAGCCGGTCGAGGTGGGAACGGAGCTTGCATCCCATCAATAGTTCAACTGGCATCTTGTTGGTGATGCTGTGCGGAGTGATGTGTTGGAGTAGGAGTATTCTGTTTATTTTTTCATCAATGTCCCCATAGTCCATTTTATGGAGAGTTTTTTCAACAAATTGTACCATGCGCTCAGCCCTGCTGTAAACCACAGGCTGCGCTGGTGAAGTTAGCGCATGGCGGATGCCCCGATCCGCTAAGTATTGTTCAAACGCCAGGGCGGTGAACTGGGGTCCGTTGTCGGAGACCAGGCCGTCTGGCAGTCCGTGCGTTGCGAATAGCCTGTTCAATTTTTGGATGACGGACTCCGTTGTAGTATTCTTCATTTCGTGGATCTTGAGCCAGTTGGAAAAGGCATCCACTGTTAGGAGGAATGTATGTCCTTTAGTAGGTCCTGCAAAATCAACATGGATGCAGGACCACGGCCCCTGGGGAGTTTCCCATTCTGTTGGAGTTGCTCTAGGTGGGGCACTGCTGACTTCTTGGCACTTTAAGCAAGTCTTTACCCAGGCTTCGCTTTGTTTGTCAATGCCCAGCCACCACGCGTAGCTTCGTGTGAGCGCTTTCATACGCATGATGCCGGGGTGACCGTCATGCAATGTTTTCAATACTGCTCGTTGTAACCGCTCTGGGATGATGACTCTATCTCCCCATAGGATGCAGCCTTTTTGCGAAAACAGTTCTGCTTGCTGGTTTCTGAAAGGGGTGAAATCATCAGAGGTTTGTTCTATTGGCCATCCTCTTTCGACCCAGCTAAGAACTTGCGATAAGACAGGATCTCGTTTTGTTTCAATTGCAATGTCNATCGACGGTTTCCGGAAGTGGAGCATGGCTCAATGCATCAGCGTGGGGAATGGCTTTCCCCGGGCGGTGTTGTAATTTATAGTTGTACGCAGCCAAAAACTCCAACCAGCGAGTCATTCTAGGTGACAATATATAGGGGGTTGGCTTGTCTCCCGCTATAATCCCTAACAACGGTTTGTGGTC